>CANYCX010290075.1:0-10447 GCA_948193385.1 Breynia disticha f. nivosa
ATAGTTGGTCGCTAAATTCTGGACGCTAAATTCGCATAATCTTGTAGTGTGCTACTGTTTCATTCCTTTCATTCTTAAAAATAGAACCTTAACCTTCAAACCTTCGAAATAAACCCTAAGCCAGCTAAAACAGGGTATTTGAGTAAGGAAACAACTTGATTTTCTAGCAAATTGACAACCAATATACTCAAGGTAAGTTCTCCTAAGTAAATTTAAGTATATATATGGTTTGTTAGGTTAATGGAAGTTGTTGTGAATTGAAGTTAGTTAAACTAATGAGTTTAAGACTGAAATTAAGTTAGGAAAGCATGTAATTGATGGTTTTGAACTTTATTAACTTCATGTTTAAGGCTAAAACATCTAAATCATGTTTTATAGGAAGTTAGTAAGATTGGTTCATAGGAAATTATACTGTGGAGTTAAAATTTAGGGTTTAAAACATCTAAATCATGATTTGTAAGAGGTTTAATAATTCTAAGCATAGAATCCATATGAGTATGGTTACTTAATATCGTTTATGTGATTAATTTTGTACAGGAGGATCTGTATTGCAATTGGATCGAAGTTGAGCCCGACACCGACTTCAAAAAATAGTCGAGGTAAGTGTTCTTACACTTACAAATCATGTTATTATGATTAATGGAATAAAGTTTAAGTAAAAATGTATGAGTTATGTGGAATAATGTTCTTGGAACATATTTGATTGATTATAAGCATTATTTGCTTACTTAGCTGTATTTTAGTGTTATTGCTCATATATATGTTGTTTTTCTGAACAATTGATTGTAGTTGATGGTTTGTATGTGAAAGGAATGATATGAGCATGTTGACAATGAGTTGATTATGGATTGATGGTATTCATACCTTGAATGTCTATAAGTATGCTCTTTTAGTTAAAATTGACATATGGTTGATAATATGTTGATGTTTAAGCATGTGTTACTTTGTGATATGTATATAAGCATGTGGTTGCTTATTGAGAATACTTGATTGAGTTTGAGATATATGAATGCATTGTACATTCATTGTGTTGCATTCATTGTGTGACACTGAGATTGATATCCTAGGCTAGGCCTGAGGATTATTCCGAGAGAGATCTCGATGTCGGTCTCGGACTGATGACATTCCAAGCTAGGCTCGATGTCGTACTGGGTACGATGTCGATGTGGGACTGAGGGAAAAATGTAAAGAAAAAGAAAAGAGAAGAAAAGAGAAAAGAGAGAGATACCCGGGTCATTCTTATATGATTGTATCATATTCATATGCACTTGAGTTTGGCATTCATATGTGACATACTTGAATATTGTGTTATGGTATATGAATGTTGAAATGCGGTAAGTTATGATGGTACATATGGTATTGATTTTTTGTTACGTGAATGAAATGCATAAGTGTTTAAATAAGTATGTTTACATACATTCTTGACTGATGCTATTGAGTATTTGTGACACCCAAATTTCACTACCAACTTATGTTATTATATTAATCCTCTTAAGATGATAATCTAATTCGGACATCATTTCTTGACTGATGCTATTGAGTATTTGCAATTAATAATTTGAAATACAAATTTAATAAATATACATTCATTTTTCAAAATAAACTTTACAAAGTTTAAGAAGGAATGTTCCAAAACCAACCAAGGTACAAAATGTTTGTGGTTATGAAAGAAAAGGAATCTATTCGATCCCATTTCAGTCATTACTAGGCAAAAGAAAGGTATGCACTGTCATGTTCAATACAAGTACATGTACGTCATAAAATAAAAAACCATCCTAGTGCACAGCGCACCTCGATTCTTTAATCTCTGACGTCGGGGTCAGAATCAAGCAACTGGTCTACCCTTCTTGTCCAAAAGAGAATTCCATCAAGTCTCTGCCCACACGGCAAGCATAAAACGTAGTGAGTCGCGAGACTCAATAAGCATCACTTACCAAATGGACAACATTCCTTAATTCAATTTATTTATTTTCATCCAATTCATAATCATCACAAGATATCAATAAACTCCACATTATATCATCTGTTATTCACATTGTAGTCAGACACCCAAACGGAAATTGGTTTCAAACCATAATCCATAAATAATCATCCTTAAAAATCAGAAACCAGAGATCCACGCGTGATCAATCAGAACTATGCGTGGTGGTACACAACTACGCATTGTCGCTGCCACACCACGTAGTTTCGGTGCAAATCGATGCGTAGTCGTGGCTAAAGTACACGTGATCACAGCGACTACGCGTACTTAGCTACCAACACGTGTGGATCTCTGGTTTCCTGCATGAAACCTCAAAACCAAACAATACATTATAACACTTCCTATCATAAATTAGCATTCCAATTCATCCCTCAACCAACATATATCATTTAACTACACATCAAATTACATACATTAAACCTATAATCATTTAACCATATATTAACAAACCATCTCATTGAATAACTAATAAATTCACACACACCTTCACTCATACATTCCATAAGAACATAGCAATATTTACATTCATATTCCCATGGCATAATTTCTACTATAGTCACAATTCATATCATACTTCACAAATATAAGAAGTTCATCATTTCCATAATATACCATTCATGGCATCAATTCCTTCATTAAAACAACCAATCTCATCATTTCAGCATATATTCATGTAATCACATTAAATGTGACATAATGATTGTGAAGGCATGACCTCTAATGCATTTCAATATAATCAATCATGATCCCAACTTTAGTTTCAAGTTATGACCTTTCTTGGCCATTTCTTTTGATGTTTGCAAACAGGCCTTGTCTGCCTGGAGTATGTGGTTATACAGTACTATAGACCATAGATTTTACGCTCTTACTTGGTCTAGCACGCTCGAACACTATTAAGTGTACCGAGACTTCCACTGTGCCGCGGTATAGTATGTGATATATACTAACCGTAATTACGCTCCCAAGAGCCATAACCACTCCCTCATTCAATGCTCACCATGAGCTATCATTGACTTTCATTTTTTCTTCCTAAATTTTCAATATGCATGAATGTCATATGCAATATCCATATAACCAAATCATGCAGCACAATAATGTTCATGTCATGTTATACATCCAAGGATACATTCAACCATCACAATGCTCAACATAATTTTGCCAATTACATTACCATAGCCCATGAACATATACACACAAGTAATCAACATAACCATTTCCTCTTTCACAAGCACTTCAAACACAGCCAATTATAACCAACATCCAAGCAATACACAAAATCATCACCTAACGTTATGACCAATAATACCAGCACTATAAACAATCGACCACATCAACAACTATATCATCACATACCTAAGCAACCCATTAGGTATAACATAATCACTCATACAAACAGTATACATAATCATCACATCAACAACGTTTGCCAGAAATGCCTAATGGCTCGGTTAGGAACCTCCCTCACCATGATTTGAACCTCCTATTAAAACAAATCATGAATCCTCATTAACCTCACGTGTATGAAACTATGCAAAGACAGAAGATTAACGATGGTAATATGCATACGTGCTTAAATAACTCCATTTCTATTTCTTTCGTCTCCCTCTCATTAATATTCTTCTCCTACCCTTAGCATAAATCTTTTTTCCCCTTTTCACCAACCACCATTAATGCTTCCAATAAATTCCTTTCGATATAGTTTTATGATTTCTAACATCCAAAACATACAAGATATCTTAATTTCCTAAGGCTTTCCTTTCAAAACCCCACACATCTTCCTACCCTTATTCAAATCTCTCTCATCGTTCAACACCCAAATAAATTGACAATTAAAACACTATCGGTCGACCCCAAGGAAACATACCTAAGCGACGAAACTCGGAAAAGAACTCTGGTCTAAGAAACCCAAACTCGTCACTTTATATGGATCACTTTCTAACACCGATTTCGGGTACCTAAAACATGATTTAACACCAAAAAAGGGTTACTAATAGGTAGTATACATGTTAAGCTTTCCAACGAGCTATTATTTGCTCAAATCGAGGCTCAAATGAAAGAGATTTATGGTCAGAAACTAGGGTTGAGGAACAAATACGGGATTCAACAAAATCACATAAGAAATCTTACCGAAACGTGATCTCCGACCGATTTCAAAACTCCCTAACACTAGGGTTTCACAAGGAAAGATGATAACTATGGTTTTTGGCTTTGGAGAGGAAATATGGTAGAGAGGTAACGTGATTTGTAAGTGTAGAGAGAGAATGGAAAAACTAAGGTTTATAATCTATCGGTTTGGACAATTTTACCCCCTGTCGGTTCTTGGTTCCATGTTCATTTCCTAACTTATAATTCCGTAAGTCTATTCTCACCCTCCTTCCATCGAATTTTATTTAAACACTTCGAAAAAAATTTATTCCTATTTTCCACATATTTACTTAAAATTTTAAATTATTATCAAACTTTTGAGACGTTACAATGCTACCTCCTTAAGAAAATTTCATCCTCGAAATTTAAAATCGTACCTGCATTAGGAAATAAGCGAGGATAACATCTGCGCATCTCCCCTTTGACCTCCCAAGTGGCCTCTTTCGGGGAATGGAAACTCCATTTCACCTTTACCATTGGAATTTCCTTGTTTCTGAACTTGTGGACCATCCCACCCAGGATTTCCACTGGTTCCTCCTTATAAGTCATATCCTTTGATATCTCCACTTCAGGTTCCTTAATCACATGGCTGGGATCTGATCTATACCGCCTCAGCATACTGACATGGAATACATTGTGTAATATTGAAAGTTCATTAGGTAATCTAAGCTGGTAAGCTAAAGGTCCGACCCATTTCACAATCTCATAAGGGCCAATAAACCTCGGGCTTAGCTTCCCTCTCTTTTTGAATCGCAAAACTCCCTGCCAAGGCGACACTTTTAAGAACACCTTCTCACCCACCTCATAGGTGATTTCCCACCGATTTCTATCAGTGTAGCTTTTCTGATGATCTTGGGCAGCTTTAACACATTTCTTAATAACCTGAACCTTTTCCACTGTCTGCTGCACCAATTTGGGAACTTCAATCTATCGCAGCCCTTCAACATCCCAAAACACTAGAATTCTACACTTTTTGCCTTACAAAGCTTCGTACGTTGCCATTCTGATGCTAGAATGATAACTGTTGTTATACGCAAACTCTAATAATAGAAAATGTTCATCCCTGTTGCCTCTGAACTCCAGAATACAGGCTCTCATCATGTCTTCTAGACTCTGTATTATTCTTTCTTACTGTCTGTCAATTTGAGGATGAAAAGTTGTACTAAAGTGAAGACTCATACCTATAGCTTTCTGTAAACTACCCAAGAAACGTGTAGTAAACCAGGAATCTCTGTCAGAAACAATAGAAATCGACACTCTGTGAAGTCTAACCACTTCAGCCACATACTTTTCTGTCAGTTTATCCAAAGAATCATCCTGCTTGATAGCCAGAAAATGTACAGATTTTGTCAATTTGTCCACTACTACCCACACTGCATCATTATTTCGGAACGTTCTGGGCAATCCAAACACAAATTCAATGGTTATACGCTCCCATTTCCACTATAGAATAACTAATGAATGAAGCTTCCCAGCTGGAGCTTGGTGTTGAGCTTTAATCTACTGACAACTAAAACATTTGGCCACAAATTCAGTAATCTCTCTCTTCATACCCAGCCACCATTACATCTGTTTCAAGTCTCTGTACATCTTAGTACTGCCTGAGTGTACTGAATATTGTGATGTATGTGCTTCCTGCAGGATTTTCACTTTCAGTTATGGAAAATCAGGCACACAAAGTCTCTTTCCATAGTGAAGAATTCCATGTTCATCAAGAACATTGAGGGTTTCTCTTCCTCTTTCCACTTTCTTCCTGGCAAACCTCAGCTTCTCATCTTCCATTTGTTTTTCCATTATTCACTCTCTTAGTATCGGTCTCACCGATATATTTGCCAGCAAACCTTCTTTAATCACTTGGAGTTCTAATCCTAGCTTCCGCATCGCACACAGTGACTCCACATTGTATGCAAGTACCTCAACCTTCACCTGAGACTTTATACTTGAAGCATAGGCAACCACATTAGCCTTACCCAGATGATATTCAATCGAGCAATCATAGTCTTTCAATAGCTTAATACCTCCTTTGCCTGAGGTTCAGCTCCTTTTAGGTAGTAACATACTTCAACCTTTTATGATCCATGAAAATCTTAAAGGTTTCTCCGTAAAGATAATGCCTCCAAGTCTTTAGAGCATGAGTTATAACTGCAAGTTCTAAGTCATGCTTCCAGTAATTCAACTCATGTGGTCTCAACTGCCTCGATGTATATGTGATCATTTTTCCATTTTGCATCAATAAACCTCCTAATCCCTTTCCAGAAGCATCAGTGTAGACCACATACTCTCCGTCATCTGAAGGCAAAGTCAATGCTAGAGCTTCAGTTAACCTCCTCTTAATATCCTCAAAACTCCTCTGGCAATTATCACCCCACTCGCACTTAGCATTTTTCCTCAGCAAACTAATCATGGGTCTCGCAAGGATTGAAAAATCCTGGATAAACCGTTGATAATACCTTGCCAAACACAGAAAAATCTGTATTTCCATCACATTCTTTGGAAATTTCCAGTCTTCCACAGCTTTAATTTTCAAAGCTAGAGATCACATGACTTAAAAATTCAACCTTTTTTAGCCAAAACTCACACTTGGAAAACTTCACATACATTTGTCTATCCTTCAATATCTATAATACCACCCGAAGATGCTCCTCGTGCTCATCTCGACTCTTAGAATCGATAAGGATGTCGTGAATAAAACCTGCCATAAAGGTGTCTAGATAGGGCTGGAAAATCTTTTTCATTAAGGACATGAAAGCGGTTGGGCATTAGTAAAGCCAAATGGGTTTTGAACACTGTTTTTGGCACTGACTTTTCCTCTACCTCAACTGCCAGTACCCTATCCTTAGGTCAATCTTAGAGAAAATCACACTGCCTTTCAACTGATCCAGAAGATCATCAATTTAAGGTAACAAATATTTGTTCTTAATCGTCACCCGATTCAACGGACAGTAGTCGATACATAGCCTCACACTACCATCCTTCTTCTTAACAAATAACATTGGCGCTCCCCATCGAGAAATAATGGGTCGAATAAACCACATATCAAGCAATTCCTCCAACTGCTTCTTCAATTCTTTCAATTCAAATGGCATCGTTCGACAGGGTGTTATCGATATTGGAGTTGTTCCTGGTAAGGTTTCAATTTCAATATTGACCTCCTTACTAGGTGGTAATCTGGGAAAATCCTCTCAGAATACATTCAGACATTCACATACCACTGGAACTTCAGACACCCCCACACTGGGTTTTGTAGTATCCACCACACTAACCATATACGCCTCACACCCATCTTTCATCAAGCTCATAACTTATACGGCGGATATCAGACAGGAGGGCACTACTCTTCTATCTCCCACAAATAATACTTCCTTATGCCCATCAACCTCAATCAACACCTCCTTAAAAAACCAATGAACCATGGCTTTATACTTCGAGAGCCAATCCATACCCAGAATCAGTCCAAAATTCTCTAAATCCGCGTGGAATTCATGGTCACCTATTACTATAAGGCAGGCTCTGACTGCTTTTTTCACTCTCACTACTTCCCTAGATGGCATTGACACTTCTATAACATAATCTAAAGTCTCTACCCCCACATAAAATTTCAATGCATGATCATAGTCATTGCATGAACACGATGCACCAGAATCTATAAGCATATAAATAGGAAGACCCAAAATGTAAACAGTACCAGAAATAACATCAGGGTCATCCACTGCATCTACTCGGGCTATAGTATAGACCCTGTTCTGAGGTGCTACTTGGGCTAGTGGCTGGTTAGGTTATGAACCTCTGGAATGTGATCCAAGTCACCTAGAATGTGATCTGCTACCCATGTTTCCAATGGCTTTTCTCTGTTTATCCCCGACACTAATCTGCGATCGTTGTGCCTTAGCCTCATCATTTTGCTTCTTAAAGCAATACTTCGCATATGCCCTTTCCTTTGGCAATAAAAACAGACAATGTATGCCCGCTTCATTCCATCAGACACACTCCGATCACTGTGCCTGCAAAAAGGTCTGTTGAAGAATCTACTCCTCTGCTGCCAAACTTCTTAGATTTGGTCACTACGGACCCTTGTGAACTGAAGCTCTTCGCCCCTCCAGAGCTTCCCTCATGTTTGGCTTCCTTAGCCTCTGGAGGTTTCTCCTCCCTGAGAGCTTTCTCCGCTCGTAAGGTAGCAGTAAGCAGAGCTGAGTAGCTGGTAGGTTGTATCACCAACAAGAGCCGAATGTCTCGCTTTAACCTCAGCTCAGAATGGTCTTTCTTAGATTCGTTCGTCGCCACTTCCCCTGGCGCGTATCTGCAGATTCGGGGTGAATTTAACTTCATAGTCTGCCACCGAGAGGTCTCCCTGCTCCAACTTTAGAAACTCCGCCTTTTTCTCTTTCCTGTACACCAGTGGAGGGCACTTCTCAGCAAAAATTCTCTGGAATTCCTCCCAGGTTATGGTGAGAGGTTCATTTGTACTCCCAGAGACCATATCCCACCAATTCACCACTTCCCCCTCTAGCAATGAGGCAGGATACTGAACCTTCTGCACAATAGTGCAATTCATTCTTCTTAAAACTCTCTCTGTGTCCCTCAACCAGTCCTCAGTAACATAGGGATCAATGGTACCATAGAAATGCTTTCCTCCCAACTTATGAATCTGGTCATAATTTCGATCAATTTCTAACCTCTCAGCTCGAGATAATTGCTCCCTCACAGTTGCCCCTATCAGATCTAAAAGTTGTTGGACAGCCTGAGGTAGAGCTTATGCTTGTGCTTGAGGGTTAGAAGGTGCTTGTTCACTTGCATTAGGGACGTTAGCATTCCCCTGAACCGACTTAAAAGAACCAGCGACAACATGTGCACTATCTCCTTGTCCCTCCCCCATTCTAAAACATGAATGAAAAAGACATTAATTAAAGACAACTTGGAAAGACAATGCATGCAATGAAAACTTGTTTTTTAAAAAAAATCCAAATAATACTTGTCTAAAAACCCATTACATCAGGAATCGAGGTTTTTCATAATCTAGGCTCTGATACCACAAAATGTGACACCTAAATTCGATTACCACCTTATGTTATTATATTAATCCTCTCAAGATGATAACCAGACTCAGACATCATAATATTTGCAATTAATAATTTGAAATACAAATTTCACAAATATACATTCATTGCTTCAAATAAACTTTACAAAATTCAAGAAGGAATGTTCCAAAACCAACCAAGGTACAAAATCTTTGTGCCTATGAAAGAAAAGGAAGCTATTTGATCCCATTTCAGTTATAACCAAGCAAAAGAAAGGTATGCACTGTCATGTTCAATGCAAGTACATGAATGTCATAAAATAAAAACCATCCTAGTGCACAGTCCACCTCAGTTGTTTGATCTCTGACGTCGGAGTTGGAATCAAACAACTGATCTATCCTGCTCGTCCAAAAGAGAATCGCCTCCAGTCCCTGCCCACGCGGCAAGAATAAAATGCAGTGAGTCACGCGACTCAATAAGCATCACTTACTAAATGGACAACATTCCCTAATTCAATTTATTTACTTTCATTCAATTCATAATAATCACAAGATATCAATAAACTCTACATTATATCATCTGTTATTCACATTGTAATCAGACACTCAAACAGAAATTGGTTTCAAACCATAATCCATAAATAATCATCCCCAAAAATTAGAAATCAGAGATCCACGCGTGATCCACTAGAACTACGCGTGGAGGTAGACAAATATGCGTTGTCGCTGCCATACCGTATAGTTTCGGTGCAAATAGACGTGTGGTCGTGGATAAAGTACGCGTGATCACAGCAACTGCACGTACTTAGCTACCACCACGTGTGGATCTCTGGTTTCCTGCATGAAAACTCAAAACCAAACAATACATTATAACCAACACTTCCTATCATAAATTAACATTCCAATTCACCCCTCAACCAACATATATCATTTAACTGCACATCTAATTACATACATTCGACCTATAATCATTTAACCATATATTAACAAACTATCTTATTAACAAATAATAAATTCCCACACACCTTCACTCATACATTCCATAAGAACATAGCAATATTTACATTCATATTCCCATGGCATAATTTCTACTACACTCACAATTCATATCATACTTTACAAATACAATAAGTTCATCATTTCCATAATATACCATTCATGGCATTAATTCCATCATTCAAACAACCAATCTCATCATTCGAGCATATATTCATGTAATCACATTAAATGTTACATAATGATAGTGAATGCATGACCTCTAATGCATTTCAATGTAATCACTCATGATCCCAACTTTAGTTTCAAGT
>CANYCX010290458.1:0-20348 GCA_948193385.1 Breynia disticha f. nivosa
AGGAGCAATGGCAAGGACAAAAAGCCTTTAACGCCAAAGACGGCTAGGTTCAAGCCCAAGGCAGGTCCTAATACTCATCCCTTGGACTTGTGTCATCACTGCTTTAAGAAAGGCCATTAGAAGCTACACTGTCCAAATCTATTGGGATAGTAGAAGAAAAACAAGAAGAAGAAGGGTGCTGATGGAGCATCTATTTCAGGTATCTATGTGATAGAAATCAATCTCTCTATTTTGACATCATGGCTATTAGATATTGGATGTGGTTCTCATATTTTGTTGCAATGTGCAGGGATTAAAAAAATAGGAGGATGCTTTCTAAAGGCAAGGTTGATCTCCGAGTCAGAAATGGAGCTATAGTTGCTGCCCTAGAGATAGGAGACTTAGTTTTATGTTTGCCTACGAGCTTAGAATTAAAACTTTTGAACTGCTTTTATGTACCTGCAATGAGCAGGAATATTTTTTTAGTTTCAGCCTTGGATATTGAAGGATTTTTGTTTATTATTGGAAATAATGTTATGAATATTCATCATGGTGATATTTATTATAAATGTGCATCCCTAATGAATGGTTTATATATCCTAGACTTATCAAGTCGCGAGCCTATTTACAACGTAGAGAATAAGAAAGCTAAGTCCAATGAACTTAATCTTTCTTACTTCTGGCATTGTCGTTTAGGATATGCAAGTGAGAAACACCTGCAAAGACTCTATAAAGATGGAGCTCTTGGATCTTTTGATTGGAAATCATTAGACACCTGTGAATCGTGCATTCGTGGGAAAACGAGAAAGAATCCTTTCAATAAGAAAGGAGAAAGAACTAGTGGACTATTGGACCTAATACATTTCGATGTATGTGGACCATTAAGTACACAAGCTAGAGGTGGTTATAGCTACTTCATCACGTTCATTGATGATTATAGTCGGTATGGCTATATATATCTAATGAAGCATAAATCAGAAGCCTTTGAAAGGTTAAAGGACTTTAAGAATGAAGTGGAAAACCAATTAGGTAGACATATCAAAGCTACTCAATATGATCGAGGTGGCGAGTATATGAGCCTCGAGTTTGACCAATATCTGCGAGATTGCAGTATAGTACCACAACTCACACCTCCGGGAACACCTCAGTGGAATGGTGTGTCCAAAAGGAAGAACCGAACCTTGTTAGACATGGTTAGGTCAATGATGAGTCAAACTGGTCTCCCGATATCATTTTGGGGTTATGCCCTAGAGACTACGACTTTTCTGCATAAGAGATCTCCTACTAAAGCAGCCAAAAAGACACCATATGAGATATGGACTAGGAAAAAACCCAACTTGTCTTTTCTAAGGATCTAGGGATGCGAAGCGCATGTTAAAAGTTTAACATCGGACAAGCATTCATCCAAGACAGATAAGTGCTTATTTGTGACTATTTCTACAATCCTAGTGAGAACAAAGTGTTTGTTGCTCGAACCACTATGTTTCTAGAAAAAGAATTCGTTCTTAAAGGAAACAGTGGGAGTGGTGTACAACTCAAATTTGTGCAGGAGGATGTAGATGCACAAATTCCTAAATAGGATAGTGAGGAGATGGACTCAAATCCACAAGAACTTCTGGCATAAGAGCCTATTACACAAGTACCTGGAAGATCAAATAGGATACGTTAGGAACTCGAAAGGTACGGGTTCATTGTGACTGACGAACACAATATCACGATCATTGATCATGATGAACCTGCTTCTTACCAAGAGGCCTTAGAGAATCCTAATTCAAAAAAATGGTAAGAGGCCATGAAATCTGAGTTGCAATCAATGTACGATAATCAAGTTTGGGACTTGATTGATCCACCAGAAGGTTCTAAGGTAATTGAATGGAAATGGATTTTCAAAGAGAAGGCGGGAGGTATCTTCAAAGGTAGACTAGTGGAGAAAGGTTTCAAACAAGTTCATGGTATCGACTATGATGAAACATTCTCGCCAGTAGATATGCTCAAATCCATTAGGATATTGTTTGCCATAGCTACATACTTAGACTATGAGATATAGCAAATGGATGTCAAAACATCTTTCCTGAATGGAAACCTCCTCGATGATGTTTACTTGAAACAACCTGAGGGATTTGTCGATCCAAAATATCCTAATAGGGTATGCAAGCTTAAGAGGTCCATTTATGGACTTAAGCAATCATCCCGAAGTTGGAATATTTGTTTTGATGAATCCATTAAGGAGTTTGGGTTCACTAAGAATGATGATGAGCCTTGTGTATATCATAAGTTTAGTGGATGCGTAGTAGTGTTTCTTCTATTGTATGTTGATGACATTCTACTTATTAGAAACAACGTTTCAGCATTGCAACAGGTGAAACAATGGTTGAATACGTGTTTCTCATTGAAAGACTTAGGGGAAGCCTAGGTTATACTTGGTATAAGGATCTATAGAGATAGATCACAGCGTCTCTTGGGACTAAGTCAAGAAAAGTACATAGATAAGATACTAAGGCAGTTTAGTATGGAACAATCCAAGAAGGGATTGTTGCCCTTACAGCAAGGGGTAGTTCTCTCTAAGAAGGATTGGCCATCCTCTAGAGAAGAGAGAGAGAACGTATGAATAGAATCTCATATACGTTAGCTATAGGATCTATTACGTACGCTATGTTATGTACAAGGCAGGATGTTGCTTATGCACTAAGCATAACTAGTAGGTTCCAGCAGGATCCCGAAGAGATCCACTGGTCTGTGATTAAGACAATTCTTAAGTACCTGAGAACGACTAAAGATTTTTTTCTTAGTGTATGGAGGTCAAGAGGAACTCAATGTTACCAGATACACTGATGTTGCAACCCGACAAGCAAGGACGATTTAAGAGCGTAATCGGGATACATATTCATGTTGAATGGAGGGGCTGTCAGCTGGAGGAGCTCTAAACAGAGCACAGTGGCAGATTCTACAATAGAAGCTGAGTAAATAGCAGCATCTGAGGCAGCTAAGGAAGCTATTTGGATAAAAAAAGTTCATTATAGGACTAGGAGTCGTCCCATCTATCCTAAATCCCTTGGAACTTTTGTGTGATAATAATGGGGTTATAGCACAGGCCATGGAGCCCCGAAATCACCACCGATCCAAACACATACTCAAGAAGTTTTATCTCATCCGAGAGATTATCGATAGAGGAGATTTGAAGATGATCAAAGTTCCAGGTGAAGACAATGTTGCAGATCCCTTGACCAAACAGTTGGCAGGTCCAAAGCATGAGCGTCATGTTAGGTCTTTTGGTCTTAGGGTTATGTCTGATTGGGACTAGTGCTAGTGGAAGATTGTTAGTGTATGCCCTAGCCCAATCCATTGTTCGTAACTTTTATTATTTATTAATAAAATTTTGAGGCATTATTTTATCATATCATGTATTGACCTGTGGTATGTGTTTGATAAAATATCCATGAATGTTAATTAAGCGTTTGGGGTATCAAGCTTGAGGACCTTGATAGTAGAACCTGGAAGTTTTGAGATTAACATTCTAAATGTGCCTAGTCACTTGTTTCTGTGGGAATAGAAATGAATTAAGACTAGTATGCACTTTGTAGATGATGATCTTCTACGAGTCATAGATATTAGGGATATCTAGCAAACTGCATAGGTATAATGTACAGTGTTATATTTCAAGAGCAATCACTATTTGTAATGTCAAATATTATCCTTAGACTAAAAATCATTATGTCTTTTGTCGTGATTTTTAGTATACTTTGAAATATGCCTAACGTGGCCGTAAAAGGTTGACAAGTATGGTTATGATTGGGTATGCTACAAATCATAAATAAGAGTAGGAGTGAAGTAAAGGGATTGACCCTCTCTATGAGAGATGATATCAATGGTCACTTGATAGACAAGATTGAAAAGAGTGTGGCTCCACCCGAATGAAATGATTAAGTCATTTATTCGAACGTATCAATTTTGTGATAGAGATCAAGGAAAGTGATTAAGTACTAAATAAGGGTGTTAGCGACATGCCTTATGCTAAACTAGATATCGAGATCAGGGGATTTATTTGAATTGTAGTAGGGCTGTTGACACCACTCGTCAGCTATTTAATTTAGGGTGATCGTAGTGTCTTATAGAGACTGCCTATGATTTATGACTTATTAAACTCATTGGCTTTGTTAAATAGTCCTACAGATCGCACATGGATTGCGAAAAACCTAAAAGGGTAATTTTGGTATTTCACCTTAGGTAAAAATGGCTATTGGGTTGGATTGGGCTTTTAGGTCAATTTTGGGATTGGGCCCAAGATGGATGAGAAATAATATTTCTTACATAATTTAAAGACAGATTATTTATTTAATATGATGTCTTAAGTGGAAAATAAGTAAGAAATAAGGAGAGAGAGAATTTAGGAGGCATGTCTTAAATTAAGACATGATTAATGTAACGTAATTAAAAGAATAAAATCTCTTAATTATCTACATTAAGTACACGGCTTTGAGGAGACATTTTTAAAGGATTTTTCAAATTTTAAAGACTTAACAAAGTCCTAATGGCATTAGGACTTGTTAAGAGAGTTAAAGATTTTGAAACTCTTTTATTTAAAAGCATGAAAACCCTAGTTTTGGCTCATTAGAGTTGTCCCCTTCAAACACCATCAAATTCGTGAGGTTCCACCTAAACACAAGAGTGATTAGGGTTTTTCTTAGACGAGAGAAGTGAGGAAACATAGGCTAGTCATTAGTTGATCATCGTGTGCCCTAAGTTTCGCAAAACTCTCACCAGAAACTAACCAAGAATAGGTGAACCGCTTATCTTTTTTGTGCTAGCACATTATTTCATTAATTTGTGTGTTACTATTGTGGAGAAACCACAACTGGGGTTTATTTTTGGTGTCACAAAGGTCACTTCAGTGTATTTTGAAGTGGTAGATACTTGGAGTTGCCCTAACACCTACGACCAAGTAAGAAAGAAGCAAAGGTATGCTCTTTTTCATAAAGATTTAATCTTTATATTAACCTAGTGTAAACCGATTTTATATAGCATGTTTTAAACTGATTTTATGTCGATCCTTAGCTGTTCTTGCGTGTTCTTGATGTTTATTTCTGCTGCCATTAAGTTTAATACACGTAGGAAATCCAACAGGTGATATTTGCTACAGCTATACAAATGTAGAAATATCAAATTCAGATATCAGTTACGATATCTAAATCAGTTAGGATGTTCTCCCAATACCCCCTCAAGTTAGAGCGTGAAGATCATGAATGCTTAACTTGTCGTTCTTTAAACACTGGATTTGCAGCAATGTGAAGAGCAACCTTGCTATCACAGTAGAGAGAAACGGGTTTAGTAAGATGTACTTTTGTACCCAATGTGTGTCATTATTTAATGGCTAGACAATCTTAAGGTTGGACAGTCTTTGCAATGTTCTTAAAAGTTTTTAGAGTTGGAGATCTTCCATGGAGATAGTCCCACTAAATTTATAAGAGAAATATACAAATAATTACTTCTGTTATATATTTTTATTAATATTTTACATTATTATTAATAATGATAAAATTTATTTATATTTATCTAGTTTTTAAAGTTCAAATTTTGATTGAGGAATGCACAAAACAAAGTGTGCTTACACAAAATTTAATCAATTTTGAAAACAATTAGTTAACAATCATAACATTTCTAGAAAGAAAGTCTAAACAAACAATAAGTTTGCATATATAAATCTGATTTCTAATTACAATGGTTTTAGTTGGCAGATTTACTAAAAATATTTAGAGCTAAAAGATGTGCTTTTATTATGTTGTACACTTTTTTATGATACAAATGAAGATACACTCTCTTATTGTTAAGGAGGTCATATTTGCTATAGCTATTCATATGTACCAATTTCAAATTCAAATATCAGTTACGATATCCAAATCAGTTAGGACGTTCTCCCAATACCCTCTCAAGTTGGAGCGTGAAGATCATAAATGCTTAACTTGTCGTTCATTAAACATCGAATTTGCAGCAATGTGATGAGCAGCCTTGCAATCGCAGTAGAGAGAAACGGGTTTAGTAAGATGTACTTTTGTACCCAATGTGTATCAATTATTTAATAGCTAGACAATCTTAAGGTTGGACAGTCTTTGCAATATTCTTAAAAGTTTCTAGAGTTGGAAATCTTCCATGGAGATAGTCGCACTCAAATTGTAAGAGAAATATATAGATAACTACTTATGTTATATTTTAGACCAAGATTAGCTCTAGAAGGGGGGTTGAATAGAGCTAATAGGATTTCGATCCTTTTTGCAAAATTTTGTTTAGGGCTTGGTGGAATGAAGGAAAGAAACAAAGAACACAAACGATTTAGAGTGGTTCGGCACTAACCTTGCCTACTCCACTACCTTAGTACCTCTACTAAGGATTTCCAAACACTTCACTAAGTATCACTTTCTAGCTAAGTGAGAACTCTTTACAGATTCACTTTCTAGTTAACTCAGAACTCTTACAACTTTACTTTCTAGCTAAGTGAGAACTCTTGAATCAAATTACAAAGCTTTACAAACTAAGCAAGACAACTCTAGGTTGTATGAAGAACAAGAGTACAATCTTTAAGCTCAAATGAGTTTTTCTCTCAAGGTAGATGTTTGGAATGTTTTGAATCTTTTCCTCTATGTTTCTCTCTTGTGTTCTCTATTTATTTCTGATGTTTATGAAGCCCTAAATACCTCCTTTTGAAAATATACCCGTTACTCATAAGTTGGGTTTCTTTTGGAACATTGGAAGTAGTGATATTTGCTACAGAGGGCTTTCTGGTCGATTAATATTCCTTCTGGTCGACTAATATCATTTGGTCGACTAATATCAGTTCTGCTCGAGTAAAAAAGTTCCAGAAGCTTTTTGTCTTGAATCCAATATCTAGTTACTCGACTAAATCCTATTTTAGTCGACTAATACACCTTTGCTTCAAATTGGTCAACTAACACTTTCTCTGGTCGACTAACAATCTTCCCGTTGAGTTCCAACGATCATATTCTGACCCATAATGATTGTGAAGTACTTCTATGTTGATTTCTTTGAGTATACATTGATTTTGGCTGACTAACAGTCTTCTTGGTCGACTAACATGACCTCTTTCGACAACTAGCTGTTACGAATGAGTTTCAAAACTTGTAAACTTCACTCTGGCCATATAACCACCATTTTTCTCGACTAAAATTATTTCTGGTCGACTAAAATGAGTCTGGTCGACTAAACCCTTCACCAATCGAGTAAAACTGATTCCAGAATGCTTGTTTTACTTCACAGCTGCACTTGGTCGACTAATTTTCATCCTGCTCAAGTAGAATCATGTCCAGAGGCATTGTTTTGAGCAATAACCTGATTTGATTTCATATTTTATCAACACTTCTTCAACCTAAGTTCTATATCTTCCTTTTGTGCATATTTCTTTGAATTTAACTCTTTTCTAAACCTGAAATGAATCTTTATCAATTTCATCATTTTACACATTATCAAAACACAATGAGGATCTTAATGTCAATCACCATTGATCCAACAATCTCCCTCATTTTGATAATAAGAAAACATATATGAAATTGATAAACATTGTTTAAGGAACAAAAGAAATAGAGCATGATCAAGGTTTTCAATCCATGTCCAAAATGCTAGTCTATTAAACAATGATCAACTATAAACAAATCTACAAATCAAGTATGTCCATCTTGCTAAATATATTTAAGCAACATGCCCCCCATTTTGATATTCAAGCAATTTCAAAACAATATCACATTCAATGGATCATAAGGAAACAAATCACAATCAAGATCAAAGCACAATACAAAACTCATAAGCATTAATAAGATAAATGTATGTCCAAGAAATGATAAGATAAAAATCAATCAATGATGCAAATGGTTTTCTCCCCCTAAATTTGTGACTCTCTATTTAAGAAGTTTAGAACTCCCCCTTTATTTATCAACATGTGCCTACTTAATTAGTTATGTTCATTTTGACCCTTGGCATTGATTTTACTCGACTAATAAACTAAATAGTCGACTAGCTGCTCGCTTACTCGACTAAAATATGCTTAAAATACTCAAAAAGGTTCTGTTTCTATTTTACTCGAGTAAAAACAAATTACTCGACTAATCTAAGCTTTTCCTTGAATAAAAAAAATGTCACATATGCAAGTACAAGCTCAAATAATCAACACAAAATTTGAAGGCCAAAACATCAATGTAAATTCAAGCCACATATTCTATTATCTTAATCATAAACATTACACATGCACTTCAATTCATAATCTTAACAAAAATTTCACATAATAATTTGTCAAACAAAATTTAAACATTAAGCATATTATACATCAAATAATCAAACAAAAGACTAGATTCATAAATTGGCAAAGGTTCCTTACCCTCTTTACCAAAATAAGTGATTTCACCTTTGTTGTAATAACCACATTACTTCAAGCATCAAGTAGAGCCTTATATCACCATTGTACCTACAATAAAGTTGTTTTGCATTTTGGTACCCAAGATAATTTGAGTCCCTTGGGGTTAGTCATAAAAACAATATTGGGCACATTCGTTCCTTTCGGAACCCACAACCTTTTCACAATAATTGTTCTCCTTGAAGCTAAGCAAGTATGAGCAGTATGACCAATTCTTAAGCATGTATCACACTTAGGAAATTTCAAATTCAATTTCTCTTTCTTGTTATCTAGCTTATTAACCAATGGTTTCTCCTACTCAAATTCATCACATCCAAGTCTACATCTAGAAAGTGTATATCTTTGCATATTTAACATTTTCTCAAACTTCTCACTTCCATTAGTGCACTTACTAGTGATGATACTAAGTTCCTTTTTAGCCTTCTCAAGTTGTGATTTCAACTTATCAAATTCAAGCATACAAATAGAATGATCATTTGACTTATTCAAGGATGCAAGCAATTCTTCATTCTCACTCTCTAGCAATTTATTCTTCTTGCTAAGCAACTTATTAGCCTTAATTGCCTTAGAATAATCAACATGCAAAGACTCAAGAGCATCAAAAAATTTATCATCATTAGTTGAGTGATTTACCATATTTTCCTCATCACTTGAGGATGATTCAAATGCCATGAGAGCAAGATTGGTTGTCTCCTCTCTTTCTTTCTCCTCTTCATCACTCCAAGTAGCTATGAATGAATCTTCTATACTTGACTTTAACCTTTTTATGAGGATGCTTTGAAAAGCCAATTCTATTTCTCCAACCATTAAGTTAACAAGATATCAAAACATATTCGTGACATTATAACTTATTGTACCAACCATTAAGTTAACAAGATCATCCTAAGTTGTATAATTTTAGATAATTATAAGATTAAAAAACTAATGATATAGTCATTTATTAAAAAATAATATTGTTTGTTTTGTTAGACTGAAATTTTATGAGAGAGTTGACATTAGCTTTAAAGAGTGTAACAATGTCACTTTTTTAAAAAAAAATATTTGTTCTCTATTCTTCAATGAGTCAGCAAATTAATTCTAAGATACAATCAAGTAACCTTGTCCGCACTCACAGTAGTGAAAACAGAAATGAACAAAATGGTATTTTAGAAATAATTACAAAAAAAAAGAAATAAGTTAGAATCATGTCTTTTACGCTTTTTCTAAAATGATATTTAAAAATGTCGAAAGATGAAGCTCTAGAAATATTTCTTTCTCCCCCTCATTTTTATTTTCTTTGGATAGGAGAAAAATTTTGCTCACTGTTGTTTCCTTCGAAAATAGTTTGTTCGTTCGATATTTTCTAAAATAAAAATAATTTTAAAAATAATAATTTTGAAAATAAAGAACTTTGAGAAAAAAAAATAAAAGCAAGTTTTGGGTGAATGTGAGAGTACAAATTTGAGAGAAAATTAAGATAGAAGTGAGAGATGAAAATAAAAATGGAAGAAAAATAAGAGGTATTTATAGGGTGTAAAAATAAAAAAATATTAAAAAATAAATCTGCCCAGGTTATCGTTGGAATCGTCTGTTCCAATGGTCAGAAAGGTCGAAATTAGTAGTTCTGACCATTGAAACCGATGGTTCCAACAGTTCATTAACCGGCTGAACTGCCTGTTCATGGTTCCTAAGAACCTCAAACCGGAACTCTTTACTGGTTTCGGTCAGGATCGGTCCGATTTTTGGAAACGTTGATTATAGCCGATCTGGTTTTGAACCAAATTGGCAGTTTTGATTTAGATTTAACACATTTATACTCACTCATGTATACTCATTATTGGGTAAATTATATTATGAAGATTGTCCTCAGTGAGAATCTTTTTTATTTTAATAAAATTGAATAAATTAAAAAATTAAAATTATTTTTTAGTGAATAAATTAAAGATTAAGATTTATTTTTACTGTATATAATGGTCAGAATTTACTGTAAGGACATATAGTAAAAGTCACCTCGTTATTAATTTAATTTAACCGTATGATTCATACCAATGCAACAAAATGTAGTAGTCTAAAATTAATTGTCTCGCTGACTCCCCCAGCTTTTGAGTTGCTCAATTTAAAAATAATCAGGCAGTGTAGCTACATGACATTGTGCTTTCAGAGAATTGAAGATTAATAGAGTGTAGTTTATGGTTTGAAATATGATTATAATTAATGAGGTATAGGTTAGTAAGCTTCTCATCTGTACAACAGTGTGATGTGCAATAATTTTCTTTTGTAATGGCCATACATTATTAGGTCAATGGAGAGTGGATTTTGAGAGTCGTTTCTGAAATTCCTATCTTTATAGCTTTGTGTGTGTGCGTGCAATCTTTACTTGGTTGAAATTCATGTGTTAAGGAGGTGAGTTGATAAAGACAACATCTCTCATTGCTTCCACACAAGGGGTGCTAAATTGTTATATATCTATTTTTCTGTCTTAATTTTTATGTTTAATTGTCACTATTATTGTTTATTTCAGTGAAATGCCATTAATTATCGTTTAATTCCTTCGAATGTGCTTGTGGAGGAATGCCTAACTAGATTATTAAAACAACTTACAAACATGCATCAACTTTCAAACAAGCCATCAAATGAGGTTCGCGTTGTCCAGATTGCTGAAAACTTGGAGTTGAATCTCAAAATGGTCCGACAAGAAAGCTTGTTTTGCTGCTCGTTTATTTAAATTACTTCAAATAATAAAAAAGTCATGTAAACTACCTACTTCTCATTTAAATATTATAAACAAAACTTGCCACAAAACTTTACAATAAGAATATCGAATTCTGGTCCCCAATCAGGATAAGAAACTCTTCTTAATCTGGAATTTGTGGTTAAGAAGGTAGAGTGCCTGTTTAGTAAAAAAAACAGAACACGTCACTGCAGAATCAGGCAGTTACCCAAGTGAAGTCACCTCTCAAATTAATAACTCCACAATGCAGCTGCTTGTGTTGAACATTTTTTGTCCAGTTAGTGAATTTGTTGGTGTTTCCTGAAACAAGGTCAGGCGTCTGCGACCGATAATTTGCATGTCTGTCCAAAAATGTAAGATTTACTGAGAAAGGCGAGTTCATCAGTAGAAAATGCCAGAGAACCATTACTCAAGTAGTTTCTAACAGCTCGTCGACCCCTGTAATCATATAACATATCAAAATTGAGCTAATTGTACAGACAAAGATAACCAGAATATTGCATTAAATTCAGTATATGAGAAAGTACATACCTCCGGCATTTTCTCTTTCCAGTGTCTTCAGATTGACGAGAATCTTCTGATCTAGAAATAAGACAGAGAGAAGATAGATATTCATAGAATGCATCGCCTCTTAGTGTCATATGCCACCGCAAGGGAATGATGGATTGAATCATGCTTAAAAAGCAATTCCTGCAAGCATAAACCCAATAAGTACTCGCGTAAATGTATCATTTATAAGTCCAAACGAGTTGAGGAAGGCTGGCAATTCTAACGGTGTGACATTTGTAAGTATATTTCAAACCAAAAAACAGGTTGATGTATGCCGAGCATAATACATACCTGTTTTCAAATGTTTCTCTTACTGGCTGACCCATCCCCATACACAGTTCACCTTGTGAGAACATACAATTGAATTTCTGCTGCGCAAAACTGATAACATCCTTACTGGTGGTTAACACCTTCCATGTGAAATTAACCGTGCTCTCAGAACCCTTTCTCAACCCCTCATCGCCAATTTTTTTAGCATAGAGGTCAAAACCATACGATGCAATTGTAGACATCATCTGCAAATGCTCATCATGCCAACTAGATGAATCTGATGCCTCACAAGTTATTGATAATTCCATGGAATCCTGCAAAAGTTTAGCACCATGGACAGCGTCACATTGCATGAACAAGAGCAGGTAAAACAATCTAATGAGTCAGTGAGTACTTACCAGTGGTCGGCTTTGTGCAATTAACAGGTCAGCTTCCGAAATCAAATTGCTCATATGATAAGCAAGCTCAATAAATCCAGA
The DNA here is from genome assembly GCA_948193385.1 of Breynia disticha f. nivosa. Lineage (NCBI taxonomy): Eukaryota > Viridiplantae > Streptophyta > Magnoliopsida > Malpighiales > Phyllanthaceae > Breynia > Breynia disticha. The sequence goes on from CANYCX010290458.1 coordinate 12,401, forward strand.
TGCATATTTTTCTGAGTTGATGTATTGTCTTAGATCTGATTGCTGTTTTCGCAGTTGTTTCCACGATTCCTGTACTAAATTCTTCCTTGTACAAGAATTAAGTTTCACAATTGGCTTCAATTTCCCATTAAAATCCATACGACTGCACTCATCCATCAACTGGTAACCTTTAGTGACACATTCTATACTTTGATTCAAAGAGTCTTCCACTTCTTCAGGTGGTGAATCTGCAAGTGCACATGTTTCCGGAATTTTGAAATCTTTATGTACTTCTGTCGGAAATTCAACAAGACTATCTGCTCCAACCGGGGGGGATTCTTTGAAATCATAGTTGACTGAAACATCATCTAAAGTATCAGCTACTGGACAGGAGGAAAGCCTAATGAATGATACTTCAGTTTCATTAACCTCTGTCTCAAGTACAAATGATGATTCTGGAACACATGAAACATCGATCGACTTGCATGTGTCTTGTGCATGTATATTGTTTGCTGCTTCGAAACATTGCACATGATTTTCCATCAAGTTTTCAGCTTTCACACAAATCTGCAGGTCAACAGAAGGCCTGAAACAGTCATTCATGGGAGAGCTGGCGGCAGATGCACCAACATCAAAGATGAACTTATCATCAGCTTGTTTCATCATGGGAAATTCTAGCTTATGATTCTCATCTTCAGAATCAGAAGACATCACAACATTAAGCTTTCTCCTGCTATTTCGAGGAAAGCCAGAAACAGGAGTGCCAGAGGAATCCAAGAGATCATAATCATCATCAAAATAAATTGCAATTTCATTGCAGTCATGATCAGAACAATTCCTGTTTAACATTGCCTCTTTCTTGGAGGCTATATTGTTTTCTTCAAATGTATGCTTCTCAAATTTATTATGTGGTCCCATATGAAAATCTTCTTCAGTGGTCTTCATGAATAAATTATTTTCATTCATCTTGGCCAATGCCATTGTGATTTCCTTCTCTATTAGCTCAGACAACTGAGAAGGTAAATCCCATGGGATCATCTTAGGCAATATCCAGTGCCCAACTTCAGCATCAAACAGAAGTGGACAAAACAATCTCCGTGCTTCCCGATCTAGACAGACAGATCAATAAAGAAAGACTTTAAGATTAAGCCAAACAAAGCGATATTCAAAAACAAAAATAACATCAAACAATAATCTCTTCCATTCTAGCTTTGACGGAATCCAACAGAAGAAAGCTATTAATTTTTTTTTTCTATAATGAAAGCATGTAAGGGCAAGGATAAACATTTGAGCATGAAATCTAGAAAATAAGAATGACGGAACAGAATTACTGTAGAATTCATTCATACATTGATGGCAAATTTTCAAAATCACAATAATATTTGTTTTATCACAATAAAAGAAACGGAGAACTTCGTATGCATTTACAAATCAGATAAATTTTTGCACAAACAAGTAAAATACAGCGCTATAGAAACATGAGTATAGATTGATGCATTGAAGGATTAACCTTTCTGGAATTTTCTTCCTTGGCACCAGAATTGGAGATGCATTATGGTTTTCCTAATATCTCCCTGGCAATACTTGATTAATTGGTCTACGAAATGAGGTTCAACGCTATTCTTCTCAGCAGAACAAACCTACAGGCCATGGAACTGTTAATTCAAACAGTTAAGTTTGTCGTCATGAGAAACATGGGCACACCTGTGCTACATACCGCATGTACAAGCCGAAGAAGCTCCTCTTCTGAGGGCATTGTAAAGCACACTTCACTTCTGTTCAAATTGGAAGGAAGTTCAGGGTTGTGATCTGGAAATTACCGGAGTGGCAATTAGTAACAAAAGGTGGAAAAATATTTTCTTCAGAACATAAAGGAAAATAAGTTAACAAATAAACACACTTACTATTGCTGGTAAGTATTACAGGCCCTTTTGCCTTTTCAGCAATTTGTCTTATCGCAGCCAAAAGACCACGATCTTCCTGAAAAGTAATATCTACATCCTCAAAGAGAATCAAGGGCTTAACTTGACCTTTACAGGTAATTGAGTTGTTTTCACAAAAAAAATTCCTTGATGGCCCAACGTCCCCTTGAGCATTATTATCATCATCTATTAAAGGTACCACTTCAATCGTCTCATTGTCTAACTTTGTGGTCATATTGGCAATGGAAGATTTTATGATGATTTTGCCCTGTGATTGTGTATCATTTTCCAAGGATCTGAAAGATACACTATAAGAATTGTGATGTTTGCGTTAAATAATTATTTAACAATGGCTACAAGGGAAGGACATTAATCAAAGAGAAAGACACTCATTATTTGTGAACTACACATCTACAAACCTTGTTAGAGTATGGCATTCCAATATCTCCCCAAATCGTTGCTTCACAATTGCACCATTTCGACATTCCGATGCATTAACCTGGACAAGCCCTTAAAAGGATACGTTATTCTTAATAATAGGTTTCAAACTTCTACTTAATATCATCAACGCAATGAAAATTGTACATCAACAAATAATAGCACCTCAAAAACTTCAAAACCCTGCTCTTTTGCACAGGCATAGATAGCTGCTGATTTTCCACTCTACAATAATAGAAAATTGCATTCATCATTAATTCAGAACAACAAGATATATGCAAGAAATAACTACAAACACAAAAGTTACATGTAATTTGGCTGCATTAAATCAAAAATACATACAATGACATGTTTAGCAGCAAGAAAGAACTATATTCCTCAATGCATACATAGCATTTTAAAAAATGCAATGAAAAATGCTACAAAAGGCTATGACTACAATAGCTGTCAAACATATAACAGAAAACATTCAGCTTGGGACCATAAGCACAGAAACAAGATGACAAGGATAAACATCCTTAATGAACACATGCCCATGAAGAAAAAGAAAAAAAAAAACAGGATCAATCCAAGCTACAAACATCAAATATTACAAGTAGCAAATCAAGCCACTAAAACAAGAGGAACATGTATTCTTTACCCCAGCAGGACCAGAAACTAGCAGGACGCTTTTGAGAGCAGTTTCTTTTTCCATTGTTTCTAAATCATAATCAGAATCTGAATCTTCCATGAAGGATGCAACTCTTTCAGAGAAATCTTTGCTGACATGATGACCTCTTTCATACCAATTTTGCAGCCACTCACTCATGAACTTCACTGATTCATCATTACCGCATACCTGCACCAGTATTTTGGCAGACTAATATTAGAAAAAGACTATGCAAAGACAAAGATGCATTATGAGAGGCATCATTCAAATATCAACCTCTATAGCCTTTTCTGGCCGATGCTTATCTGTCCAGAGTCTATTTTCAAGTTGACTGGTACAACAAAGGTACCCCGACAAACTCCTATAATGCAACAAAACATTAGAAATATTAGTAATTGTAACAAAATAAAGAGATACAAATACTATAACAATAGGAAGATAAAGCACAAACATACACCCTTAGAGCAACAACTTCAAATTAACTGGTCATCAAAAATATTTTCAATCCTAGCAGAAATTGAGAAAGATAAGGTTTGATTTTAGGAAAAGGGTCCCAGGTATGGCTTTCATACTAATAAGCAGCACCTGTTAAGATTATGTCTGTCTGTACTCTGTACAATAACACAATTAAGCGCAGAAATTCAATTGGTCATTGCTTTAACATTACAAAGCATCCAATTTTTTAGAATCGTTTTTTGCTTTACCTGTCAAATCACTTCATTAACTAACTATATGAACTTGTTTCAGGAATAAGAGGAAAGATTGTCAAGAAAGAGCACAGATGAGAAAACTTGATTTCTTTAAATCAATACTACATGCACCAGAAAAGCACATGTAGCCTCATTAAGAAAAGCATTCACAAATCATCGCGATGCAAGGGATACATTTGTTAAACCAGTGAACTTATCAACCACTTAATTGTACATTCCACAATATAAATGCATGATACAGGTGGGGAAAACCTTTCTTGAAGAAATTTGATTTGCTGTTCAGTGTCTGATTTTCTTACAACAGTGGAAAGGAAAGTCACTTCATCTTCTTCATGCTCCTGCCAAATGACAATGAAAACCAGAAATACAAAACATAAATAAAATCTCAAAGCATTTTTTTTTCTTAAGAAGAACTAATAACTTAAACAAATAAAATAAGGCGAGAAGAAAAAATTTCAAAGATTTAGATTATGCGTTATATACGTACCATTCCTGCGTTATCTGCTAGTGGTAAACTAGCTTTTTTAGAATCAGATGACATTGCAGAGAGCACAGTTGATGCTTCATTCAAAAGTGCTTGTTGAAACAGGTCATCATCTGAAGATGTATCATCTTGAACAAGTAATGAACCAATGGGATCCAAAACAGCAGGAAACTTCTTAGAACATAATGAATCAACAGAGCTTTGAAGGCTTAATGAGAGGGAACCTTCCAAATCATAGCCATTACTGGTATGTGATTTCTCATGAAATTTCCAATTTTTCCAATCAAGTGGCACATCATCATCCTGCATAGCAAGGCTGACATTAACTCCTGGTAAGATAGTAGTAGAAATAAACTACGCACAAGTTTCGACACTATCAATAGTAAAAGAAATACTTGTCTCTTTAGACTGCAGCTGCTATGATCACCAAATTATTCCTTAGAATTTCTTGAAATTTCAAGAATATGGACTCCAACTGCCTAAAAAAGCATGATCTTGCATAACTCTTTATACCAATTCTCAATATACATTTTTTTAATGGCAGGTCTATTTCTCAATTCCCAACTAAGGAACTATGTAAAAGGCCTGCAACTGCATGTAAGCATGTTCAATCAGTGACACGTACCTGATCTCTTTCAAACACATGGATTGGACCAATGCTTTTGTACTTTCCTTTTACCAAGGCACAAGAGTTATGTATTTCATCTGTCTCTTCACATCTCTTGTTTGGTTTCCGTGATGAGAAAAAGGGATGTAACTGCTTCCCAGAAAATCTTCGAGAATTTTCCTGTGGTGATTAAGAAAATGTCCATTGACATTGCATAAATAGGTATCACAGCAAGTAAACGTTTCCCTATTGTTCATTATTGAAAAAGAGCCTTCGTAAAAACATAACAGTTTCCTGTCATTGAAATTCCGAGTCAACTAGCAGATTTCAGACGATATTTAACTTCAACCAATTAACTGCCACTCAATCATCCATGACTGGTGCACACTAATTTATATTCTAAAACTGAAAAGTCCAGAGCATAAATTCAAGATTTGTAAAAAAAAAAAACAAATTCTACTATTCTAGAGTACTATACAAGCAACTATTGATTCAAGATAGCTTGAACAATTAGGTAAAGGTAAACATAAATAGAAACACATTGGTAAAACGCTAACCTCAGCAATCATCTTCTCCTCCAATCTCAAATTAGGAATTGGCGAATCTCCATTGATCATCAACTGGGCAGTTGTCACACCATTCTTAGAATTCTTCTTCGGTGTAGACTGTGCAGGCGACCTCTCCTTTGGCTATGTTTAAGCAAACACAAACAAATAGCTTTCAGTATTCAAACCCCAAAAATCTCCAATCCCAAAACAAACACCCCATAATCTTTCGCAATAATTCAACTCAAATATTGAACAATTCATAAACATCAATCCAATCATTCACAAAAAACACGATAAATTCAACCATAATTCTCACAATTAAATACAATAAACATTCAATAATAACCTCCAAAACAGAAGGCAGCCAACCTTTTTGGTAACTTTAGTTCGAGGTGGAGTTGCATTGATCGGCTTTCTCTTTTGGGCTCTCTTCTTTTTGCCTTGACTCCCACAACACCCGCCGTCGTCCTCATCCTGAAGGACGTTATGTAATTCCACGTTGTGGGGTTCTAAGTCAACTCGAGATTCAGTATATGATGGTTTTGGAGAGAACAATGTGGACTGCACGAGTCTCCGGCGAGTGCTCCTCTGCTGGGAGGGAGGAGTAGCGGTGGGCGGAAGAGTAGCGACGGGCGGAGGATGTATGTCGGGGGATTTATCCATGGAATTGGATTAATTAGGAGGATTAGGGTTTGGGAAAAAAGAAGGGTTTTGGGGAATATTTTGGAGTGGCGTGTGAGTTTAGTTTAGTGGAGGGAAGTTGAAATATGTTCCCGCCTTTAACTCAACCAGTTCTACAATTCCCAATTTTACCGCCTTTTTTTTCTCCTCTCCCTCGCCCTCCTCAATATATATCTCCTCTACGCAATAACATTTAATTATCATTTTTTTTTCAAATCAAACATTTAATTGGTATTATTTGTAACGCCCTCTATTTTTAAGAATTTTTATAAAATTATAAATTATTTCGGTAATTATGCGAATAAAATTTTCGCAAATTATAATTAATTATAAAATAATGGAAATGTGTAGAAGTGTTAAGAATTTAAATCGGGTTAGGTCAAGTGGACCAGGAGAGAGAAAATGTTAAAAAGAAAGCAACGTATTAAGTCCGGGGCAAAACGGTCAATTCAAGAATGGATATATATATGTGTTAAGTATGAATTCTTGCTCATTCCTTTCAAACACGTTGAAACCCTTCCAAAACCTAAACAAAATTTCCAAAACCTTAAACTGAGCTAGCTTTCATCGAACCGTGGTAATTGGAAGTCGTAGGATCAAAGAGAAAGCTTAAATTTGGTAAGATTTACGAATTGAAACTTGTAAATTTCGTTCTTGCATATGGTTAGGGTTGAGATGAAGTTTTCTCATTGATTCTAAGTCGGAATTAAGTCATTTCGAGTTTGATGGATAGGGTTGGATGTGTAGCAACCTTGACTATTGAATTTTAGGGTTAAATTATGGTTTTAATGGTTGAAAATGGTGTTTTATGGAAGGAGTTGAATAGTTACGAAAATTGAATATTGGGAACTTAAGTTTGGTTTAAAGTTTTGATGTTAAGGTTATGTTCTTTGGTCTTATTTAAGGTTAATGGCATAATCAAATTGATTGGGTAGTTTATGAGGAGAAATTAATTCGAAATCAGGAAAAATGGCTTAGGAAATTTGTTAAGGAAGTGGGAGGAAATGAAGTATGACATAGGTGTTAAATGGTTGGATTTGTGGAATTCTATTGTAAAGAGAGTATTAGGTGAGTTAGGTATGTATATGAACTAAAGAGGAAGGGAATTAAATGAAGGGGTAGTAGTTAAATTAATGAAGAGAGAGAAAAAATGGATGAGAAATGGAATATACATACATCCAAACATATTATCATCATTAATTTATAAGTTAATGAATGTATTAATGTATGTGTAATTGATATGTATTTTAAATATGTATAGGAGGATCTAAAACGGACGAGGCAGAAGGTTCCGGGTCGAGTGTTAAGTGAGATTTCAGGTAAGTAACTCGAGCGCAGTTTCTAAATTGGTATGCATGTGTGTGACATTGTGTTCAGGTTAATAATGACTTGTTGTGATTGTATTTTAAGTGAAATTAATTGATAGTTGTGATGTTTGTGGTGGATGTATAATTGCTAGTGATGATTTTGATTAATGATATGGTTTATGAACATGTGTGGTTATGGTTGCATATTAACCATATGTATGACGACAAAATGAATTTATGTATGTGGTGAATTAGTTTAGTGGTTTGTTGATTGAAATGTGGTATGAGTTGAATGAAATGTGGTATGAGTTGATTGAAATGTGGTATGATGAGTTTGTATGCTCAACATTTATAATTGACAATTATGATATGAAAAATGTAATGATTCTGAGATTGGTTATATGAGCATACATTGGCATTCATGATTAAGTATAGTTTTGGAAAGTAGATAAAAAGGATATGGACTCTGTGTGGGTAAAAATAAGGAAGGAGTGGTTATCTGGTTCTTGGTGAACAAATCATGATTTAACGGATAGTATATAAAACATACTATACCGAGCACGCGTGGAAAACTCTTATAGAGTGTGCAGATTGATTAGTATAATAAATTGCTAATCATGGAC
>CANYCX010290839.1:0-10367 GCA_948193385.1 Breynia disticha f. nivosa
ATTTTATTATATTAATTAAAAATAATAACTATTATATTAAAAAAATTAATAACATTTAATAAATGTGTTAATTTTTAATTTTACATAGAATAAAATAGTATTTAAATTTTTGTTTAGAAAAGCTCAAAAAACTTTTGAACATGCTCGTTTGTTCATATTATTGATTTTTCTTATAGTGATGTATATTACTTTGAAGGTGGTGATTCGGACTGTCAGATCATGATTGTGTTACTGATTTTTCCTATCAAATATTATTATTTTTTATATATATTAAAAAATTAATTTTATATTATTTGTGTTGTGTCTAATTGCTTTGTATTGATCGTATTATCAGATTAGAAATTGTTAGCTCTAATATTAGTTGGACGTCTCGGTTGGAGGCAGAAGCTAGCTAGTATTAACGAGAAAGTACATTTTCGATAATTATCACAGTAAGAATTGTATATTACTAGTATATAGTAAGAGTTGCTAGATATTACCATTCCTATTTCATTTTGAAATATAATTAGTGTATATGATTAATTTTTGTGAAATCAAACGAGTTGAAAACAATGATTGTAGATATATGTATAAAATTATTTAAATTTAAAAATTATTTATATTTTTTCAATACATAAAACCGATAGTTCATCGATTTATTGATTTTTCACTGATTCGATACCAGTTTACTTACAAATCAACTTGAATTGTAAAACTGGATCGGACCAGTGACATGTTCACCAATTCAATCGGTTAATTCAGTTGATTTTTATAGCACTGCTAACCATTCCTATACGTTGCAAAATTGCGACTTTTTTCACCATGTGCGAATGAGAGATATTGGAGTTATTGGCCATAGCAAATCATGAAAAGAGTAATGATCGAATATAGAACAAGTATTTATTATATTTGGAGACCAATTTTTTTAATTTGTAATATTAATTATAAATGTAGGTGAATTAAGAAACCTAATTCATATTTTTCTATAGAAAGAAACTGTCATATATATATTTCTATCAACACAAAGTTTCTAAAGTATGTCGATTCTCTTAGTCAAAAAGTTTATAGTTTTCCTCCACTTAACTCAACAAAGTAGACCACACGTACCCAAAATTATATTCTCTATCTCAATGTTCATTCGACATGTGTAGTTGTGGATATATTTACCATTAACAATTAATGATTTATTTTAAATAAAGCAATGATTTATTTACGTAACCTATTATTTAAGTTAGTATTATATTGCTATAATATCTTTGACAGATATTATTTTAATTTATTTCGAGAAAAAAATGAAAGAAGAAAAGAAATGAAGGATGATTAAGATGCATGAAAGGGGTATGGAATAAGGTAGGGGTAATGAAACAAAGAAGGGCAGAAAGGAAGAAACAAAGGACATAATATTGTTGGGGCTAAGCAAAGATATGGTAATGGTGGAGTCTGAGTCAGTCTTCAGTATTCAGAATGACAACAAATTATTTGAAACCATTTGCTTCCTTCTTCCTCGACATTTCTTTTACACTTTGCTTTCACAATGCATTTTCCTTGTTTTCTTCTATTTTTGTTCCATCCCTCAATTATTATATTGTAAAATTTTTAATAATTTCTTCTTTTACAATTTCAATAAAAAATATCAAATTTTGCTACGCCTTTCAAATTGGAATAACCCCATTAATTATTTTTTAGGGCTAGTGTTAAGTAGTTATAGGTCTGTCTATAATTAAATGAGTTATGCCGGACTAATTGATAATATGTTTGTCAAATTAATGACTTTTTTATGTAATTTCTAATGTTATAAATAACTTAAATTAGGAAACTCTAAGTGGCAATGAGTGAATCAGTCTCACGTACAAAAAAAGAACAGTCTTTTTCTCTAACTTTCAAGTTCGTCCTGTCATTCCGTAAAAAAAGATTGTGAAAGCACAAACCTTCAATTTGACAGTCGTGTCTGTAAAAGAAATATGTCACAATTATATCTATCGAAGATCTCAAGTATTTCTGTTATGATAATCCAAATATAAGTTTCCTTTAATTTACTGTTCTTATTCTGTGTATTATCTTCTTTTGGGATCTTACAAGTAGTTATTTTTTTAGAAGGATATCATATTCTTCCACTGCTTCTTACGTTTTAAAATCTTCTATTGAGTTGTTTTGAAGAGTATTGATCTTGTTTTACACAATTATATTGTTATTATGCTCACGTTTATGTACCATACACAACATTTTATTCAATTAACTATTTGTTATTTTTTTACATGTGATAGTTTACATAACAAGACATGCAACATTCAGGATGTTTCGGACGAAATAAATTTCATCAAAAATTTGCAACGAATTTCGTCTAAAAAAAATACCAAACAAGTTTTCACCAACAAGTCAACAAAATCTAAATCCAAACCTTCATTTCCCAAACACGATTTCTCACAAAAACTCATCCACTTTTTCTCCTAATCAACGAAATGACATTCAATCACCCTTCATCAACCCTAATCCTATTCAAAATGAAACTTATCCATCCACGTCACCTTTATTCAAAAACCCACCCTTGACATTCTCTCTTCTCTAAAACCAAAACACAACCTCCCTACTTTATTTTATTATTCTAATGAAAACTCATAAATCAAACTATCATCTATTCTAAAGTTCACTAGTCTCAACCCTATTTTAATATTTTCGACCATCAAGTTATTTAAACATAAATACTTGAGGTTTTTAAAGATCTTACCTTTGTTCAAGCTCAACATTTGATGGAAAGACACTCCTTTTTGCTGTTATGAAGACAAAGTATAGTAGCATTATGTGGAATACACAGTTGGGTATGGTATTTTTGGTCGATTATTCGCCGACTACGCTAGAGCGATGTTCTGGCCACAATGCGTTCTTTTACACGTGCCGAATAATAACTACGTGTGGTCAGAGCCACCATACATTTTCAAGCCTTGATCACGTGTTTTTACCTGTAATTGGTCATGTAGTTGGACAAAATGTCCAATCTTGCAATTTTTCGTCTGAAACTCCTTTTATCTGGACCAAATATTATTCTAATTAATGATTAATTATTAAATGGTGAAACTTGGGGGCATTACTAAGAATTTCATTAACTTGACAAGGCTAAATATGACTTTTAAATAATAAATGATAAGTATAATAATAAAAAGTTGTCTATATATTAGGGAAAATATGATTGTTTATCAATTTGTCACAGTCGAATGAAGATGTTTAAACACATATAAATGTGTTGAGAAAATAAAATTTACTAGTATTCAATCATGTAACCAGAAATAAAAAAAAAAGAGATGAGGAGGCGGTCACCCCCTATGGTGCTACTCCTATAGTTCATCTCTTTAAACGTATATTTTATCGTATTTTTTATACTATCTTTAACTCATTTGTTTTATCGTATTTTATCGTCTTTCTTTGGAATTTTTTAAATCCTTGAATGGTTGTTAACTTGTAACTCTTTTTAGTAATCATTGACTAAATAGAAAGAGGTGATTGATTAAATAAATTTGATGTTTAATTAATTAAAACTCATTGAATTAAATTGAAGGCTAAACAATTTAAAGAGGAAATGGAAGATTAAAGGATTGATAGGGTCCCATTTTACAAGGGGCAGCTTCATGAATTATATTAATCACCAAAAAGGGCAACACCACCCACTCATTTAGGTGGATAAATGTCATTTTCATCCTCCATTTTCTCTCTTTTTCGTCTTTAGGGCAACAAATGGCTGAGAATATTGAAAATGAAAACTTCATTTCCTTTTTGTTTGACCACATTCCCATTCATATTTCACTTTTTTATAACCTAACTTTTTTCATAATTATTACTCTTCTTACTACTCCATTTGTTTAATAGAAAATGAGTCTTTTTAAAAAAAATTGTTTATAAAAAAGTTTTAGAATTTTATTTGCTTTTTTTTTTTACATGTAGAATTTTATTTGTTTAAACCTAGTGGACTGGTGTAAAACTTGAATGCATTTGGAGGATGAGCAAACTAGGCTTCTGTGATGTCTTGGACCTGATGATGGTAGCATCAGTATGGGTTCATTAAAGGCTGGAATTGGGTAAGGATGGGTATGTTTTCAGGGATAAAGGGTGTCTTTGTTCTTTGGGTCTCTGTAATGCCTTTATTTTTTTTTAGAATGAACAACCATTTGATCCATTTGTGATTTTGAATATGAGTTTAATTTGCAGGTGGGGAGGGGAGCAGGTGAATGGTCCTTTGTTGGAGGCTCCTGCAATTACAAACTTGATTGAAGACTGCAATTGTTAGTGTTTTTGTGTCGAAATCATCAAGCGAATTGTCAAATCCAGAGAGAGTTATTGAAATAGATGTTAATTTGTGGTGGGTTTTGATTGAAAACACGTCGAATTTGATATTGCTGTTGGAAGAGTGGAGTGATGTTATTGATGGAGCATAGTGGAAGATCTCCATATCTGGTTTTCCCCTCATTGTTTTGATATGTACAAGTAGGCTTTGTTTGGGTGGCAAAATATGATTTGGGCAATAGAAATTAATTAAAGTAATTAATGATGTTAGTTGTTTTTAATTTAAAAAAAGATAAATTAAAAGTAAATGATAAAATTATATACAATAAATAAAAAATTAACATCCTCATAATAATTTTTTATATTATATTGACCAATAAAACTTGGAAATTTTCATATACATGAAAGGCACAAATAATAAAATTTATTTTTAACATATTTAAAAGTTAATTGAGGTGGTTAATGGTGTTAGTAGCTGTAATGCAACGTTTCTCCCTACAAGCATCGTCAAATTCAACAAATGTTCTTTCCATTAGGCAAACAATCTCTTTCAATTACGGTTCACATGTTAAGATTTTTAAACAAACCGAATATCAAGATGGAAAATAATCAGAATTGAAAGAGGTAATAATTTTTTATTTTTTTGGTTTAGACCAATCAAATAATTTCTTCAACATTAATAATTTTAGTACATACATTTATATATATGTACTTTTAAAATATATACATCAATTGAAATTTATTTAATTGGCTTATAATATAGTTTGAATGATATTTTTTTTAATAGCATTTTTATTAAAATTCAGCTCAAATTAAAATTTATTAAACTAAAGGATACTATTCATAAATTTAAAATTGTAAAATACTTTGAAATTTTAATTTGTCTTGAAAATTATTAAATTATTTTTAATTGCTACACATCTAAATTTCAGAATTTTTGTAACCGTGTGAGAAAATTATTACAACACATTCGAAACCTGATTCTATTTTGTCCCATTTTCTCCAAACCGAAAGATACAAAAAAAGGGGCCTCAACTGACCGAAATAACAAAAGACTTAAACCAAAATAATCAAAATTTTGAGTTAATTCAGGTTTTTTCAAAATATAATTTTTTTAAATAGACCTACCCCTATTCACTTCAACCCAGCTAGGCTGACCTCGAGTTCCTAGGGCACCTTATTCTCGATGACCCTGCCAAGCTGGGCCCCACGAAAATAGAGCGGGTGAATTTCATTCATATGAAATAAAATGGGGGTTCAAAGACCCTTACATCAGTAGCATTAGCACAAAATGGAACAAAAGAAAAACCGATACTATCATAATATAGTATCTGTAACAATTGGGGGTGAAGATGATCCACCACTTGGAATGCAAACTGGGGCTGCAACGCCCTTTCAGATGCCAACCAATGAGCTGCAGCATTTGCTTCTCTATATACGTGCACACAATGGACCTCTTGGATGCTCTCAAGACTCTTTTGGATCTCCTAAACCAATGCTTTGTTTCTTCCCGACCATTGTCTTGGATTCAATATAATTGAAAGAGCGAGTTCAGAATCAGTTTCTAGAATAACCTTCCCCTTTCCTGATCACCCATTTCAAACCATATAGTATTCCCCATAATTCAGCAAATAATGGAGAACAACTACCAAGCCCTACTTGAAAACAGTCTAAGGCATATCCATTGTGATCCCGTATCTGTCCACCTGCTGAACAGCCGTCGGGTCGACTCCTAACAGCCGCATAAACGTTCAATTTAACCCAACCCGTAGGTGGTTTTTCCCAACATTCCGAACCAGACCTATTCCTTACTCTCATAGGAGATATCTTAGTCGTAGCCTTGCACGCCTGGGTGTAATTGGAAACCCAAGCTATCCCTTTAACTGTGACGTTAGAATACAACAAATTCTTATCAAACAGGAGGACATTACGAGCCTCCCATAATAGGCACATCAGAACCCCAAAAAGGAGCGACCAACTTGTATGCTTGACCTGAAGACTTGACCTAGACAAGTTTAAAATCATCCAATCTTGCAAATTCTGGGAGAAGAAGGATTCTCGCAATTCCCCGTGAATAACAGAGTTCCATATCCCCTTAATTTTCACACAATCTCTCAACGCATGAAGAGTGGTTTCTACATTGGAACCACATAAAGGGCAGTCCGGCGAGGGAGTAATGCTTCTTTTAGATCTTTGGGAATTTGTTATGAGCTTACCTCTTAGTGCTAACCAGAGGAAGGTGCAAACTCTTTGTGGCCCTTTCCATTTCCAAATCTTTCCCCAATTCTGTTGAGGAGTTGTGGAGGCATGAGTATCCCTACCTAAGTAGCAATCAATCGCAGAGTCAAGTGAAAATTTGCCAGATTCTGTATACTTCCATATGATATTATCATCGGGGCCATTATGAGAGGGAGCGTGGGTTCCTTGAATGCAAGAAATAATATCAGGAGGAAGAAGTTTTATAGATTCTTGCATATTAGAATCAAACATGGCAGCCACTGAGATATTCGAGTTTTGCACTTGCGTTATTAGGGGCCCAACCCCTTCCACCCAATCGTCCTTCCAGAACTTAGCGGATAAGTCATTCCCAATTGACCAAGAAGTAACATTCGTCACTAGTGGGAGAGCCTGGAAAATACTACTCCAAATTGGAGACCGGTTGGTTTTCCGTGAGTCCAACAAGGCTAGAGGTTTACCTTTGCAGTACTTGCTCCATAGAACCTGGCTCCACAAGGCATTGAGATTTTCCTTCCATTTTCTTTTCACACACAGTGTCTCAATTTACCAAATGGACTTTGTGAGACTCTGATGTTCAACCCCAGAGAAATTGGTGGGCTAGGCTGTCAAGTTCCGTACAAACTCCTTGAGGTAGCTTCATGGTCTGCTTAATGTAATTTGGAAGTGTCGATAAGGTAGATTGAATTAGTGTGAGCCGACTCGCGAAGCTTAGACTCTTGCTTTTCCAGCCACTCAGTTTTTGCCTAACCTTGTCTATGAGGAAGGAGAAATCTGATTTTAAAACCCTGCCAGTATGGAGTTTAACCCGTAAGTACTTTCCCAAACTAGCAACGCGCTCAAACCCATTAAGTTAAGAGAGATGGATGCCTATTTTGGTCAGGGTGGATTTCGAGCAGAAGAGTTTAGTCTTACTCACACTAACTCTCGCTCCGGAAGCATTACAGAACTTGTGGAGGCATGATTGGATGACTTCCATTTGTTGGGAGGAGCTTTCACCAAACAAGATCAGATCGTCGGCAAAAAACAGGTGTCCATTTGGAAGGTCCATTCTTTGCAACTGATACAGGCTTCCAGTTCCCTACAGCAACCTCATCCTTTATACAGAAGGACAGTCACTCCATATACAAGGCAAATAAATAAGGGGAAAGGGGGTCACTTTGCCTTAGTCCCCTGGTTGGCCGGAATGATCTGGAAGTATCCTCATTCCATATAATGCCCATAGAAACAGTCGTGACACAAGCCATAATAAGGTTCATAAGATCACTATTGAGCCCGGCTAACTATAAAGTTTCAGCTAAAAAACTCCACTTGACCCTATCATACGCCTTCTCCAGATCAACTTTGACTGCCATGGTACCCTGCCGTTGTCGAGAGGTGCGCATAGTATGCACAATTTCCTGAACAATAATTATATTGTCAATAATTTGTTTCCCCGGAATGAAGCTGGATTGTTCTTCACCCACCAATGAGGCAATATGGGGTTGGAGTCACTAAACTAATATCTTGGACAGGATTTTGTAGCTTACGATGCAAAGTTCAATATGCCGAAATTGGGACACCGACTCTGGGTGGGGAACCTTTGGGATAAGGGAGATTAGTGTGGAATTGACTTTTTCAATCATACTCGGTGCTTCAAAAAGCTTATGAATCCACTTAGTGAAAGAGGTCTTAATGTGAGGCCACTGACTCTGAAAAAAGACTGCTGAAATACCATCTGTAACGCTCTCCATTTCTTGAAATTTTAAGGTTTTAAATAAATAATTCATAGTTTTGGGAAGAAATTTTTCGCAAAGATATTTTAATTATAAAATGTTGGAAGAGTGTAGAATATGTTAAAGATTAAAAAACAGGTTAAGGTAGGACAAACCGGGAGAGAGAAAAATGAAAAGAAAGTCGAGGGTTGAGCCGAGGCTAAAATGGTCATTTCCGAGCCTTATAAATATACCTTCCTACATATATTTCTATACACTCCATTCACATACACGTTATCCTCTTCCAAAAGACCCAAACCGAAACTCAAAAACCTAACTGAGCTTAGACTTTAACAAGTCTTGGTGTTTGGAGGCTATAGGATCGCACTAAAAGCTTGATTTGGTAAGTTTTTACGAGATGAAAGTTGTTAATCATGTTTTTGAGCATGTGTCGCTTTTTCGGAGTGATTTCTCATTCAATTTAAGTCCGAATTGAGTAAAATCGGGTTTGATAGATAGATATGAATGTGTAGTAACCCTCAGTATCAAATTTCAGGCTTAATTTGTGGTTTTAGTGTTTGAAAAGAATGTTTTATGAAGGAAGGTTAGGAGTGACGAATTTTGGAAAATGGAAACCTAAGTTTGATTTTAAGTTTTGTTGTTAAGGTTAGTTTATTTGGGCTCTAGTAAGGTTAATAGCATGATCAATTTAATTGGGTAATGTATGTGATGTAATTAATTTTGGTTCAAAGAAAATGATGTAGGAAATTTGTAAAGGAAGTAGGAGAAAATGAGTATGGATTATGAGTGGGATGATTGGAATGGTTGAGTTAGAACATTGTAAGATTGTTGGATGAGTTGGGGGTTAATATACATTGGGAAAGAGTAGAATTAAATGAAGAACATATATAATTTGGGAGGTAAGATGAAGGATAGGTGGTGGTTAGTTGATGAGATAAGAGAAAAATAAAAAGGAGTGTAATACATATGCATATAAACGTGATGGCATCGTTTATTTAGTAATTAGTGAATGGTAATTGTGTATAAATAATTAATACAGTTGGTATATTGTGTTTAGGAGGACTTAAACTGGGAGAGAGAAATTTTCAGGTAAAAGGTTAAGTGAGCTTTTGGAGGTAAGTATCATGAGCGCGACTTATGTGTGTGTTTTCATGTGTGATTGTTTGTTAAATGTTGATGAGTGTGTATTACATGCAAAGGACTAAATGTTTTGAATGATATGAATTCATAGAATGTAATGATTTCATGTAAGTGTTTAGTATTAAAAAGGAATATGATGAATTTGATGTGGTAATGTGATAATTAATGACGTGTGAAAAGGTTATGATATATTATTTGTGAAATCAGTGAGATGTGTATATGCATGATTGATGAAATGTTTGAATTTACGGAATATGATAATTCAGTGTATGTGATAATGTTGTTATATATACCATGAAAGAACGATATGAAAAGAGAATTGAGTTAGGTAAATATGTCTAGCTTGACATGTTTGATATATATATACTTGAATTGATCAATAGAGGAATGAAAGTTATGTTGGAATATTGAGTAAGAGGATTATTGTTTGAAGAGTTAATAGGAATGTGTTATTAAAGTTTGATATATTATTTAAGTGTAGGATTAATACAAGGATATAATGTCACATGAGTTGTATACATTCATACTTTGAGTTAATTAAAGGCTTGATTGTGTGATACTGTGTTTATGTTGTTCATGCTTATGTTGAAGCATGATTACATTGTTGCTGAATGCTAGTTATGTTGGAATAGGATTTTAGTCTGGTATGTTATGACATGATCTATGCTGTGTTAAATGAAAGGTAGATTGTTTGAGACTATGTGAAAACTCAATTGGTGTTTGTAAAGCATGACATGAATGAAATGTGAATGCATAATTGAGATGCATAGGTATGCATAGAGCCATCATACATTTGAGTTCATATAAATTGCAGTCAAAGTGAGAGATTGGTATAAAAAATTTAAAAAGGGCTCAAGGGAGCATGAATAATGACACCCAATGAGAGAGTGGTTACCGGCTCTTGGGAGCGTAAATGCTTAAAAGCATAGTTGTGGGAGTATATGAATAAATACTCTACCACCGCACAGTGGAAAACTCGTTTCACTTTATAGTGTTCGAGTGTGCTAGCCAATATGACGTTATTTC
>CANYCX010290844.1:0-15451 GCA_948193385.1 Breynia disticha f. nivosa
ATACGAAATCAATCCTACATATCCAAAGCACATCAAAGTAAGTGGTAAAACGCTTACAACCATTTAATTCAAAACATAAATCATTCACAAACATATCCAAGTAAGTGGTAAAACACTTACCTCGAAGTCCAAGCGCTAAATTGCCGCCCGAACTCCGATTCAATTCCCGAATATCGTTCCCTACACAAAATGAAATCACAATCTACACCTCATTAACGATTTCAAGCCACATTCCATTTCCTATTCAATTATTTCACTACACAACCATTTTCCCCCAAATCCTAACCCTTCAATCCTAAACAAAATCGAGGTTTCGAGCTAAACGGTTGATAGAATATTGTTCTAGAATAAAAACCCAACACAAGTACATACAATGTACCTAATTTCCCTCCCCAAAATTGGATTACAAAAGGAACTTACGTAGTTCTTCCCTTTTTAAAAAAATGTGCAGAGATTGAAACGGAGAGGAAATAGATGGAATGAGGTTGATTCTTGGTAGATTTTATGGTGGAAATGCTTTAGGATTGAGTGTTTTGGATGTGCAGAATGTTTGGGTCGGTTTTTGGAGTGTTTTGGTCGAATAAGCTATTTCTTTTCTCTCTCCCAACCTAACTCGCGTCTAATACATTTTAAGCTGCCAGAACAAGCCAAACGGCCATAGGAAATGGCCTTGTGGCTGTTCCCATTGGGCGTTTCCAACTTATGGAAATGCAAACGGCCATGGAACGGTTTGCATGGCCATTCCTAGGACGTTTCTGGCCAATTTTTGGCAGTATTTTTGCGACTTATCCTAGTTTTCATCGTAGAAATTCCAGGGCATGACACTTACCTCGTAATAAAGCAAAAGCAATAAGCTAACACGGCTCAAAAGCCACTCAGCAGCGTAAAGATCCCCCTGTATGTAATTACTAACATACAAGGCATGAACTAACCATTAAAACATAAATTCTTTACTTAACATTACCAAAACATTATTTATCAACTTTAAGTCAACCAGTCTTCATCCTTTCCTTATGAACTCATCTTACCAAACTCCATCCAATTAAAGAATTCTTCTTCAACTTCACATACATAGGTTCATTCAAGTTCTAATTATGTCATAACATAGGTTTCCAGCATTTATTCCAATCAACTATATGTAATTACCAAGGTTTACAATTTCAGTAATCAACCCTTTGTTAACCCTGACTAAACCCTTTTCCACTCTTTTTCATCAATCATGCTTCCTAAAATCATCCTAACACATACCTAAGCTCATGTCAGTTTCTCTACATACTAATTAGTAATTCCACCAATCAAAACATCACTTAATATCCATTCAAATCAGCAAAATACAAACATAAACCTTAAGTGAACCTTCTTTCCAAGCTTACTTTATGACTTGTAACTTTTAGTATGGATGATTGCAAGAAAGAAGAATCAAAATCACTTCCCCTACTCAAACTCTCAAGTCTCAGCTCTTTTCTGTCTGGTTTTCGTTGCAATTAGGGATTAAAAGTTTAAGGAGTATGCTTGCCTCTTCATTCGTATAACATTTATATTTTTTTTCTTCTAGATTTCAGTATAGTACACGTGATGGCTAAGAAAGTATGCGTGGTCAGCATGAGGACACGTTCTTTGATGCTCACTGCGTGTACTTCACTTAGTCCAACCTTTTCCTCTTTTCTTTGATTATTTCCTATCAACCTAAGATCAACCTTTATATATTGATGTTTAAACATTTATTTTTTCATAATTTTAAGACGAAAAAATCCTAGGATGTTACAATTCTCCCCCTCTTAGAAAATTTTGTCCCAAAATTTAAACCAAATGAAATCCGAAGCAGAATCAATCAAGTTATCAATCAAATCAACTATTCTTAACATTCAATATCAGAATCATATTCAGAATAAACATACATCAGTGCTCTACTGTCGAATCTAGAAACAGATATGGATACTGCCGTCTCATATCTTACTAGACCTACCAAGTCGCTTCTTTTGGTGAATGAAAATTCCACTTCACCAAAACCATCAGAATCTCATGATTCCTCAACTGTCTCACTTGTCTATCTAATATCTCAACAGGCTCCTCCTCGTAAGTCAAGTCCTTAGATATCTCTAACTCTGGAGCACTCAACACGTGGCTAGGATCAGATCGGTACTGTCTTAACATAGAAACATGAAACACATCATGTAATCGGGATAAATCTGCTGGTAATCTCAATCTAAATGCCAGTGGTCCCACTCTCTTGATAATCTTGTACTGTCTAATATGCCTAGGACTCAACTTTCCATATTTCCAAAACAAACAACATCTCTCCATGATGAAACTTGCAAGAAACTCTTTACCGACTGCATACTCTATCTCTCGGTGATGTCGATTGTCGTAGCTCCTCTGACGATCCTAAGTTGCTTGCATACATCTTTCACAATATTCACTTTATCCAGAGTTTACTAA
This sequence comes from Breynia disticha f. nivosa, assembly GCA_948193385.1. Taxonomy (NCBI): domain Eukaryota; kingdom Viridiplantae; phylum Streptophyta; class Magnoliopsida; order Malpighiales; family Phyllanthaceae; genus Breynia; species Breynia disticha. Next base: position 2,440 of record CANYCX010290844.1, read on the forward strand.
ACTAACTCCAGTCCCTCAATCTATCGTAAACCCTCAACATCCTAGTATACTAGACTTCTGCATTGTCTCCCGTATAATGCCTCATATGGTGCCATCCTGATACTAGAATGATAACTATTATTATACGTAAACTCAACCAAAGGTAAGTGATCGTCCCAACTACCACCAAACTCTAAAATACAAGATGTAGCATATCCTCTACAGTCTGAATGGTCCTCTCCGAATGACCATCAGTATGCAAATGGAAAGCCGTGCTAAACCTGAAACGAGTACCCATCACAATTCTGTTAGAATCGCAATGTAAACCTAGGATCACGATTAGACACAATCAAAGTAAGAACACTATGTAACCTAACAATCTCAGTAACATATAACCCCGCAATCCTATCCAACGTATCCTCCTGTCAGATAGATAAGAAATGAGCTGATTTCGTTAATCTATCAACAATAACCTAGATAACATCGTGACGTCTAAAGGTCCTCGGTAAACCAATAATAAAATCCATGGTGATTTTATCCCATTTCCACTCCGGAATCTCAAGTGGTCTTAATTTTACTGCCCGAGCTTTATGTTCTGCTTTTATCTACTGGCAATAGGGACATCTCGCAACAAATTCAGCTATATCCCGGTTTATATGTACTCACCAATACAACTCTCTCAAATCTTGGTACATCTTATTACTGCCAGGATGAACTAATAGAGGAGAAGACTGAGCCTCTGTCATTAGCTCGTTCTTTAACTCTAAAATATCTGGAATACGCAATCTATCCCGATAATACAATAAACCATTATCATCAAGTCGGTGTAAAGTAGGTACCTTTCCCATTCAACTTTCTTCTTTATTTGTATCAGATGCTCATCTTCTTTCTAACGCTCCATAATCACATCTCGCATCTGAGGTTGAACTCTAATGTTGGCTAACATATGATCCTCAATCAAATATGACTGCACCCATAACTCTCACAAAGCAAATAGAGACTCTGCTTTATAATTAGATAAATCATCATCTCCTTTTTCTTTCCTGCTCAAGGTGTCGGCACATACATTTGCCTTTCTAGGATGATACTCAATCGTGCAGTCGTAATCTTTCAGCAACTCTATCCAACATCTCTGTCGAAGATTCAACTCTCACTATGTCATAACATACTTGAGACTCTTATGGTTAGTGAATATCTGAAAAGTCTCCCCGTACAAGTAATGACGTTAAACCTTGAGAGTATGAATGATCGCAGCTAACTTCAGATCGTGTGTCGGGTAGTTAGTCTCATACGGTCTCAACTGTCATGAAGTATCTGCAATAACTCTGCCATGCTGCATCAATACTCCACCTAACCCAACTCTGGAAGCATCTGTATAAACAACAAAACCACCTCCCCGTGAAGGTAACATAAAAATTGGAGCTTCAACCAATCTCTTCTTTAACTCGCAAAAACTTTCTTCGCACTTGTCATTCAGACAAATGGATTATTCTTCCTAAACAAAGATGTCATAGGTCTAGCTATCCTCAAAAAATTCTCGATAAAATGATGATAGTAACCAGGTAAACCCAGAAAACTTCGTACCTCATACACATTTTTCGGAGCTTTCCACTCCTTAACTGCTTTTATTTTGCTAGGATCCAGTTTCACTCCCTCTTCTGAGATCACATATCCTAGAAAGATAACTTCAGACATCCAGAACTTACATTTCCTAAACTTAGCATACAACTATTTTTCTTTCGGCAGTTCTAGTATAATCCTAAAACGACGCCTGTGCTCCTCCCTATCTCTCGAATACACCAGAACATAATCAATAAACAACCACAAACTTATCTAAATAAGGCTGAAATACCTTATTCATCAGTTCCATAAATACAGCTGGCGCATTCCTCAACTAGAATGGCATAATAGTTAACTCAAAATGCCCATATCGAGTCCTAAATGATGTCTTCTCAATCCAGCTATCCTCAACTCTCAGCTGTCAATACCCTGACCTGAGGTGAATTTTAGAGAACACTGTAGATCCTCACAACTGATCAATCAAATCATCTATCCGTGGCAATAGATATTTGTTCTTTACAATCACTTTATTCAGCTGATGATAGTCAATACACTATCGCATACTACTGTCCTTCTTTTGCACAAACAACACTGGTACTGCCCAAGGCGATACGCTATGTTGTATAAAACCTTTCTCTAATAACTCTTTCAGTTGTCATTTTAAATCATGTAACTCAACAACTATCATCCTATAAGGTGCAATAGATCTTGGTGCTGCACTCGGTATCGTCTCTATCCTGAACTTAGCCTCTCGCTGTGGTGGCAATCATAATAACTCATTAGAAAATACCTCAGGATACTCACATATTATATCCACATTTTGCACCTCTAACTTAGGTTGATTCAAATCAATCACTGAAGCTAGATAGGCATCACAACCCTCTCTTATCGACCTCGAAGCAATCACTGCTGAAATTAGGCAAGAAGGAATAGTCTTTCTTTTGCCTACTAATAATACCCGTCTCTCACCATCAACCTCAATCAGAACTTCTTTTGAGTAACAGTCGAAAATAGCCCGATTCCTCGATAACCAATCCATACCTAAAAGAATCCCAAACTTTGCCATCCTTAAAAAAATCAAATCGGTGAAATAAGTCGACTCACCAATATGTAGCTCACAATGTCATAAAATATGTCTCTCCAATACAGTACCACCAGCTGGCATCAATACAGAAACAATATGACACTATATACTACCACCAATATGGTCTACAACAGACTCACTCACAAAAGGGCACGTAGAACCTTGATCAATCAGTACTGAAGTAGTATATGTAAAGATAGAAATAATGCCAGTGATCACGTCTGGATCCTCTGTAGCTTCATCTCTAGTCATAACATAAACTCGAGCCAGTCGTGATGACCCTGATGGTGTTGTTGCTCCCATAAATCCACATGTAGAAGTAGAACCAGAACCTCTGCCACCTCTGCCTCATCGAGTACCTGTCCATACTCCAGGTCTGACAATACCAACTCTACTTTGTCTAGACACACCTCCTCCCTGAGGCTCCTGTCTCTGTGGACAGTCCCGGCTAAAATGTCCCGGCTGTTTGCATGTATAACATAGAGAACCGTCGGTACCTGACCTTGAGGAATAGAAGGTCTAGTGGAATAACCTCTACCACCTCCAGCTCCTCTGCCTGACTGTCTACTCTGACTGCCACTTGTCTCTTTGGGTGGCCTAAAATATGTCTTTTTGTTTTTCTGCTGCTACTGAGAACTGGAACTACCTGAGACTCTATGTCGCTTTCCTTCAGATTTCTCACCCTCTACCTTTAACTCCTCAGCCCTGATAGCTGTCTTAAGTAACATCTCATAAGTCAGAAGTTTCATCGCAATCCTGTCCTGAATACCGTACCTTAGACCCTGGTGAAATCTGCCTCGTACACCACAAAAGTCATATCCTTCTAAACAACTCTAAAAACAAAATCTTTTTCTTTGTTTGATAATGTAGAGGAGTGTATTTATCAGTAAATCTCCTCATAAAATCATCCCAAGTTAACACTGGAGGATCTATTTGACTATCTGGAATCGACTCCTACTAATTCCAGGCTACTTTCTCAAGAAGTGAAGTAGTGTATCTCAATTTCTATTCTGGCGTACATCTCATACGCATCAAAATCCTCTCCGTATGCTTGAGCAAGTCATCAGCCTCATCTGGATCAGTAGTACCCTCAAACATCTTCGCTCTCTGTTTTCTCACCTCTACAAAATTCTTATCAATGTTGAGGTTTATCTGACTCCCTAAACATCTACAATGATTCCTCATCATCTTTTGCATCATCTCCCAGAATAGAGCATACATAGGATCATAAGGAGGTATAAACATCGTAGGCTGTGCAGGCTGCTCTATAGGTATTGGTGCTAAACTTTGTCCCTTAACTGAATCTCTAGACTCTGCAGTGTAATCAGGTGATACGTCGTATATCGGCTCCATCTTATATAAAAATCAGAAGTTCAAAAATCATGTCAGATTTTCAAATTACATAGAAATTGAAAATCATTGGCACAGTCCGCAGATAATTTAATCCCTGCTCTGATACCACTAAATGTGAGACTCAAATTTAAAATCTTGTTTTTCCTAACAAACAACATAATTTAAGAAATGATATAAAAGTCAGATCTAAAAACAGAGGATAGAGAATAGGTAAAAGATATATACACGCTGTGATAAAAAAATCTGGAGCTCAAAAGTTGCTTGTATATACATAGATGTACAACATGTACAAATCAAAATATAAAAAATGAACTCTGGAGCTCGACCTCTAAAGTAAGCTCTGGAAAAAAAACTGATTGCATGTGGCACTGTCCAGTCAAGCAGCTACCTACGATCTGCACAATCATTAAAACAATAAATAGGGGTGAGTATAAAGTATACTCAGTAAGGATTATTAGCTTCAATTACAGTGAATGATGTGCAGATGAAAAATAAAAATCAGCACGAAGGCGTGCCTAATTGCTTTCTCCCAATGGCATCTCTGTATGACAGTCAAACAAATCACACAGATAAAAAACAACACAAAGCTCAACAATCCACAAATGATTACTATCAAAAACATAAGTTCACCCAGAATGTTCATATCGCACACAGCAATCTCAAGATAACTTAAAGTAACATCCACACAGGATAGCACGTAGGAATCACAAACCACACAGGTTATATCTCACACAGAGATCAATAGTCCACACAGGAACACATTTACTTAAGCACATAGCAAGTTAGATCACACATATCTCACAACATTATATAGATGGAAATGTCTGCAATGCAATGTCAATGCTAATGCAAATACACACAGGATGACCCTAAGTTATTGTCCACCATAGTACACAACAGTGGAATTCCACTAATGCACACAACAGAGGATACCTCTGTACCAGACATGAGAGGTTTCAGACTGCATAACTAAGTCTAGTATAGCACACAACAAATCCTTATCCATATAGGATATCATATCCATACAAGCATAGTGTCATACAGATGCTTATGCAATATGTGAATGTATGAATTCCATTTGTATCATATTAGCACACAACATAGTAATGACATTTGTATTAACTTGTAACGTAGCTCACACAGAGCATATCAATTACTACACAGGTTCTCATTTATCATGCTTTCTTAATATCATTCATAGCACATAGCAGTAGAATAAGAAAACATATCAACATCTCACATAGAGAACATACCATATAGGTACAAGATATCAATAAAAATTCATCGTATTAAAATCAACTCCATGTCAATCGCAAATCAACATTTATCAAATAGGCATAAAGCCAAATGAACGTACTCATTCAATTCAATTTAGATCGTAAAATATCATAACAACAATATCATTTCAAGGTTTTCCAAAAACAACCAACATTTCATTTTCAATATAGTTCTTCTATATCTAACAATCTCAAACATAGCAATATAGGCCAGCTCTTTTACAACTATATAATCCAAATAAAAGATACCATTTTACTCAAGAATTATCTTACGAACCAATTTAGTAAGCGTAAGAACAATTAGCTCGTAATAAAGCAAAAGCAATAAGCTAACACGGCTCAAACTCCACTCAGCAGCATAAAGATCCCCCTGTACGTAATTAATAACATACAAGGCATTAGCTAACCATTAACACATGAATTCTTTACTTAACATTATCAAAACATTATTTATCAACTTTAAGTCAACCATTCTTCATCCATTCGTTATTAACTCATCTAAATAAACTCCATCCATTTAAAGAATTCTTCTTCAACTTCACATACATAGGTTCATTCAAGTTCTAATCATGTCATAACATAGGTTTCCAGCTTTTATTTCAATCAACTATATGTAATTACCAAGGTTTACAATTTCACCAATCAACCCTTTGTAAATCCTCACTAAACCCTTTGATTTTCCACTCTTTTTTCATTAATCTTGCTTTCTAAAATCATCCTAACACATACCTAAACTCATGTTCAGTTTCTCTACATACTAATAAGCAATTACAACAATCAAAACATCACTTAATATCCATTCAAATCAGTAAAATCCAATCATCAACCTTAAGTAAACCTTCTTTCCAAGCTTACCTAATGACTTATAACTTCTAGTATGGATCGCAAGAAAGAAGAATCAAAATCACTTCCCCTACTCAAACACTCAAGTCTCAGCTCTTTTCTCTCTGGCTTTCTCTGCAATTAGGGATTGAAAGTTTAAGGAGTATGTTTGCCTCTTCATTCGTATAACCTTTATATTTTTTCCAGATTTCAGTATACTACACATGTGGCGGCTAGGAGAGTACATGTGGTTGTCACGAGGACACGTCTTTAATGCTCACTGCGCGTACTACACTTATTCCAGCATTTTCCTCTTTTCTTTGATTATTTCCTATCAACCTAATATCAACCTTTGATCAACCTTTATATATTGACGTTTAAACATTTATTTTTCATAATTTTAGGACAAAAAATCTCGAGATGTTACAATAAGTGTTAGTAATAAAATAAATCAAATTCTTACATTGGAATAACGTGGGTGATGGTAAAAGAATTGAAAAAACAAGGAGATTGTGTCTCCTTATATAGATTTAAAACCATGAGAAAATAAAGGAAGAAAAGATAGAAAAATAACCCTAAACCTTATCCATATCCAACTTTTTCTTTTAAGCTACCTATCCTAGTTTGATTTAAATTCAAACATCAAATTACAAGTCAATTAAGTTTGTTGAACATATGAAGTATTCTCTAATCTCCTATTAAGTCCATGTTTTTAAGACAAAATCTTATCTTAGACATGAACAAATCCTATTTCCATTCTAACTTTTTCATCCATATGATTAGTTACTTAAGTAAAGAACAACCAATAACTATCATTGGTTGGCCTATTTCCTATTGACGTTAGGCCTAGATTGTGTTTGATTTATGCATATTAAAGCCTCATATATATATATTGTCTTTAAAATAGCCAAAATATACGTCCAAAATTAGAAATACCTAATTTACTATTTTCAGACCTAGTCTTCATGTGCGATCCTATATGTCCATTTGATGTTCACAATAGGAATAATTAATAACTAAAGATCATAAACAAACTCTATCAAAATTCTATGACATCCCAAATTAAATTAAGATGTTGTGACATCCATTTAACCTAGTATAATCTCACATATTTCATTACTTTAAATATCATAATTATATAAGGTATGTAATAATCATCCTTTTTAGACAATTCCTTCTCTTGATATTCTAGTGACACTGAAAATTTTTAGATAAATTAAGAAACTCATTATTTCATCTGGGTATGGACATTGTCCAATTTATTGATTGTCTATTCAGATACTCGATTGTACCCATACTTGTTACCATGTTGGGACCATATTAGGCATATGTTAAAGTATACATAAATCCATCTAGAGTTTTACAGAGATTTTTTGTTTAAGAACTCTGATGTAAGACATGCACATGAGAACTACTTATGACCTTGAACCATGTAGTGTTATGTTTAGCAAATATAATCCAAATATCATGTCCTAGACACATATCAATGATTCTAACTGACATCCCATGTCCTTGTGTTCTGTAGGACCAAACCCACAAAATAAAAAAGAGCATGCTTGTCTTAATTCACTTACTATTCCCATAGTAGTGACTGAATAAGGATAGTTAAAATGAAATTTCTTGATCCAAGGTCCTATAGACATATGCATTGCATATGCCATCTTAAGAATAAAACTAATAAATCAAGGAATTCCATTAATATTTATGTACATAACTAATAGAAAGATAGAATAAAATATCTGAATTATGAATGTAGTCCATATACAATGTTTGGGACTAGGGCTTACATTAACACTTGATCCTTGTAAAAAGAACATCCTTTCAGGCTTCTATGCTTTTGGTATTTTGGTGTCAGAAATTAGGCCATTTTTGGGGCAATGTGTTTTTCAATGATAGGGACATCACGTGCTTATGGTTAGAGAAGTATTGTACAACCAAAATCCTATGAGTCTTAGTCTTTGACTTGCTCATCAATGGAATGGTCTGAAGTGTTGAGTCTTTAATGATAATAAGAGAACTAGTGGATAGGACAAAGAATACATTGGCCTGATGGAAGAAGCCTACACCAAACACCATCTTGTACTCGTCAATTAGAACTATGGTGAAGTTAAGCATTCAAAATACCTTGCCAATCGCCAATGTGGTTCTGATGCTCAAATTTTTCCTTATTTATTTCTCTAATATATACATAAATTTTTCCTTTTTTTCCTATATGCCTTTGTGAGAGAATGCATTTGTGCTACACCCATGTAAAATGAAATCACTTCATAAGAACATTTGAGAAATGAGAAAAATAAGATATAAAAATATAAAATTCTTTTTCAAAACGATAGACAAATCATTTGTGATTTGGGAAAGCCCTCCACGACAGGATATGAAATACAATATGGCATACAAAGTTTGATAAAATACAACGTGGTATGCCTAGTTTAATATATGTTAGTCAAATTGCAGTATCATTTGTAAATGTTAATATTTCACTCTTAACACATTCTAAAACTCTGCCATTACGTCATATCATAAACACAATCATACACGCATCATAGTCCATAATTTCTCATCAAAATCCACATCACGATCATGCACAAGTTTACAATTGAATATAACATACACGCATAATTCCCCAAGAATCCAATAAACAATCCAACACACCTTAATACATATACACACATATACGATTCAACTCATCAACGAAATAGCAATCACACACCAATTATGGAAATCCACATCACAATCGAGCCCATGGTATGTTGTCTCTCTCTTCCACATCGATTTGATGCTTCCATCCTCATTCCATTTCTTTTTCTCATCACGTGGTTGATCTACCAAGTAACTATTTTCATTAAATACTCAGTCTAACAACACATTCTCATCCCAATTACTCATTGAACAAATATTTTTTAGGCCTACTAAATACTCAGTTTGACTATTTAACATACATAACATAGGTTCACTGAATACTTAAGTCTAGCATTGTTATTTACATTAAGCCACCAAATACTCGGCCTGAAGTTTTGGATTTATTAAGTTGATCACCAAGTACTCAGTCTAGCATGACAGTCTTTTTTCCAATTGCTCAATAAATACTCAATCTAGCACTTAGCAATCAGTTAGGCACACTAAATACTCTGAATGACCTCTTAGTTTGTATATTTCTCATCAAATAGTAATTCTAACACTGTGTGGCCTCTCAATCTCATTCTGTTATCTCATATGCACAAATGCAAGTGCTCCATATGCACATATGTCATATATATTAATAACAAACAATTCATCGTTATCCATCATCTTCATATTAGATCAACCAACAAGTCATATCACACATGCTTATACAATCCATATCACGTTATGATTAACATACAAATTAACATCAACCAAATAAGCATACCAATGTCATCGATCAAATGTCAAGTCTCAAATTGTAACATGAAATTGCATCATCACGAACCATGCTACACATTTGATCACACATAAAAAACACATATTAAGCCATTATACTTAACCATGCAAAGACTAGATATGGATAAATAAGTTTAGAGGTATACACTTAACTTGAGAATACTAAGCAGACCTTTTTTATGGTTGCCCGTCTTCTCTATAGCTCTAACTCCTACAAAATTCGTCACAACATTTAGTTTGTTAATGAACTCCAACTCATATGTTCCTAATTTATCTTAACCCATACTGAGTGCGTAATATGAGCCTATTTGTCATACTTTAGTTATGTATTATGTGCGCATCTAGTCATAATTTCCCCTAAAACTCACATTTTAAACTGGTTTTTATTGAAAAATACAAATTAAGTATAAAATGTTATTTATGCACAAAATATTTCATATATTTATTGATTATCATATGTTTTTCCATGATTTTGAATTTTCATATGATAGTCGATATTAGTTATGATTTGTGACTGGTCTGTAAGCAGGTTGAGATAGATTTGAAAGAGAATCAGGCTTGAAAAGGGCCAGCACGCTCTTGTGCTAAACAACACAGGTTGTGCTCATCTCTATTCAAAACCATGATCCACACATGACGCTTTATAAATGGCACGAGCATCGTGTTAAACCAAATTTGTCACAAATCGTGTTTTACATGTGTTGACATCACACCATTTGGCTAAAAAGATAGAGCACGACTTGTGCCATTGTATAGAACAATTGTTTTCCCCTTAAAATTAGTCGAAGGTTTCATTTGTTAGAAGCTCGAGGTTCAATTTCCATAGGAGTATAATAGAGAAAATTTAAGGTTTTAGTTTCATAGATTTAGGTGTAAATTCATGCTTTCTTTCCAATTTCATGTCCTCTTTAGTTGGATTTACTTTTCAAACACGAATTTTTATTTTTTAGCAAATCCACTTTACTTTTCTTCACTTTGATTTCCATTATGTTCGATTTATCATGTTATTTTATGTTTTCTTAGAGGTTTTTTAGTGGTTTTTGCCTTTAGAAAGATTTAGAGGTTTTCATTTATGTTTTATTTTGATCTCTTTATATTTATTGCTATTTTTTGCTATGTTGCAAGTTGATTTACTTTCTTACTACAATTTACATTTGGGTTTTTATGTTTTAGCTTTATTTTTATGTTTGAGATGTTTTGGTTGATTAGTTTATTATATTTCAGCTTGTTGTTTAAGTTATGATGCAATGAAAATTTAATTTTGATTTATGTTTGCTGCAATTTACTTTCATTTACATGCTTTGAGAATGATTGCATTTAAATTTCTTTCAAATTAGGATTAGGTGCATTTAATTTTGATTAGTTTAGTTAAAATTCAATTCAAACTTTAACCAATTATACATTCTAATAAGCAATGACGATGCATATGACACTTAGTTCCATTTTTCCTTGGGTACGATAATTTCAGTTGAGTTCCTTACTCCCTTGTATGATTGGTCTGTGTACACTTGCGCAATTTTGCTGTCAGTTAGAGTTAGGACGCGTCACTTTTTGGCACCATTGCTGGGGAAAATGGGCTTATTTGTCATACTGAAAATTGGCTTATTTTTTTTCTTTTCTTGATTTGTTCTTGTATATATTTGCTGTTGTTTTTGTTTTGTTTAGTTTCTATTTCATTTCTCTATGTTTTTATTATTAGTTGTTTAGTGTTTGTTTCGTCTGAGTCTCTCGTCGCAATGTATGCACACTCGTACATGAAGCAAGACAAAGCAGTCGTAAAAAGCCGCTACTAGTAGCATACTGGTGGAGATTCCATTGGATCTTTTAGTAGTTTGAGTTCAAGAGTACACACACGCGAGACTGGTAAAGGTGTAGATGTGTCAGACAATTTAGGAAATCTCGAAGCAAATGTTCCCCGACCGCACACTATCATGGATTGTGGCCGAATAGACATCTGTGGGATGGGTTAGGCTATTCTTAAACTGTGGATAGCTACCACTAATTATGAAATCAAGCCGCAGATAATTTAGATGGTCGAAGGTCAGGTGCAGTTCGAGGAGAAATCATACGAGGACACAAATTCTCACATGTCTATCTTATTTGAGATATTGGATACGTTCAAGATTAATGGCATGTCTGAGGATGCAAAACAAATTCTTTTCTTTCCTTTTTCATTATAGTACGTCGCACGCATATGGTTTTTTAGTATCCCATCTGGTTCGATCAGGACTTAGGACCAGCCTTGTCATCACTTCTAAGAGAAGCATTTTCCACTAGCCTAATAAGCACATTTACATGTAGATATTACAAATTGATGCAGTACGTGATGAAGAGTTTAGGTGAGACTTAGGAGTGCTTTAAGGAACTCCTTTGCATATGCCAACACCACAAGTTGGAGCTGTAGTTGTAGGTAGAGTACTTTTACAATGTGTTTACGTAAAAATAGAGCAAGCTCTGGATTAAGCTTTGGTGGATCCATACTGGATAAGAGTCTGAAGGAGTACATGACAGTTATCAAGGTGTAGAAGATAGACTTGATAGACTTAAGAGACCTCAATACTCTCAACCTTCTGCTACACTTCAGGTGGATCATATTACATCTTTTGAGGCGCAAATCATTGTCTAGTGGAAGCAAATAGAGAAGTGACGATTGTACTGAAGGAGCAAACTCTTGGTAATAGACCAGCGTAGTATTCAATTCATTCTGTTACATATGGAGGAGGTCATCCTATAAAGACATGCCACTATGCTTAATATTTTTATGATGATCTTGATGCTTATGACTAGACTTTGCTTCCACTAATGGAGAAAGTGGAGTTTGACCATCAACGATCTCTGTTTCCATTCCATCCTCCCAAGTATTCCTATCAGCTTAATTATTTCATCCAACCCCTATATCCAACCTAACTGCCATATTCTCATTCTTATCATTACTCTCAGCCATAACCACCATATCACTCTTCACATTAGCCATCTTATCAACCACCATAACTAGCTTCCTATCATAGTCCCACACATCCTTCAAATTTTTCATCACACCGTAATTCACCATTTCATCCACATCATACTAGAAACCTTAACTTAGGGAATTTTAGCAGTTCATCCAACACAAACCATAGTGTTACTAGTTCAAGCAGTTGGTCGAGGGAAGACCGAGCTACCTTGAGTAATAGGAATGTGAAGAACTATAACGCCCAAAAAAATCATCTATTTCAAATTTAAATAATGAATTATGAATGAGGATTATATAGGTATATGTGTGTTGTTTGAATCCTTGCATAGGAAAAGGAAGTTGTGTGAGTTGCGGTCAGAAACCGATGAATGAATGTACGTGTTTGGGGATGAAAGTCTAGAGGGTGAATTGATGTACATTTGGGTGTTGAACAAGATTTAATTCAATGTTAATTTATGTTTAAATTAAGTGTAATAATGTTGGAATGTGATATGGATGCATTGGCATAATTGTCGTGGAAGTTAGGTTAGATGATCGGGAAGAAAGAAGGATAGATGGTATAAGTTGATGTGTATGATGGTTTCA
>CANYCX010290998.1:0-15203 GCA_948193385.1 Breynia disticha f. nivosa
AGTTTTCACTTCTAAACTTCATTTCTTTTTAAACCTAACTCGTATGACTCTTAACTTGTTCAATATTACCATTTATCTTATGTTTTATCTCTTATCTTTGTTAAGTTCACTAATCACTTCCTAATCATATTAATCGTTTTACTTATCTATACGGTTTTATGATGGGAATGTTACAAATCTTCCCCCTTAAAGAATTTCATCCTCGAAATTCCTTTCTGCCTACTATTATTGATCGTATTTATCCTTTAATTCATTTATTCCTTCTCATATATCATATTCTATGACCAGTGTATCTATCTCTCTCACTCATTTAATTCCATAATTAAAACTCTATAAAATTTTTATACGTATCTAACGTATATTTCCATATCTTACTCATTTACCTATTCATTCTCTTCCATTCATTATCTTCTTTCTATACTTCTTATTTCTGTTATATTTAAAGTCAATCTTACTACCAATATCATCATCAAAACTCCACAAAATTCTCATTAACAACATTATCAATACTCCCTAAAATTCTTACTATCAACTTATCTTCAACTTCCCAAAATTATTAAATTCATTATTAATCGCAACAACTTTCCCAAGTATTACTTCCAAAATGTTCAGTTATGTAATCATAATCTTTTGATAGCACTAATTATACGTGCATGTTTCATGTTTAACTCTTTTTGGATCATCAAATAATTTAAATATCTAAATTATCTTCACATTTTCTTAGAGTAAACATTATTACAAAAAGCTCTTTCTCATGTGTTGGATAGTTTATTTTATATGATCCAAGATGTCTGATGACATATACCACAACTTTTTTATTTTGTATTGATATACACTCCAATCTTAAATACAATTCAACCTTATATCTTCTCAATCTTCCTGAAATTGCAGGAATTATAACAACAAAAATGATAATTGATTTCTATCTTAGTTTGTCAAATCATAACGACGTTATTCCCTATATTGGATATATTCCGTTTAAAAACTTTTGTCAGTCAATTTCTTATATTAAGAAGTTCTTCAATAAATCCTTCATTAACTATTTTTGAAATAATCGATTTGTAATGTTGTTTAATTTTCCATTAGTGTTTATTAATATTCTTAATTTGATTATCACGTATATCTGAAAACTACATGACTTAATTTAAACTCCCATTCAAATATTCTTAGTATTTCTCTTCCATTTGTTCTGAACAAATACTACTATAATAATATCAAATCATGTACCAATTAAGTGATTTCATATGATCTAAACTGTCTGGAATCACATATACCGATCTTTTTTCTTGTATGAACATTTCTTTCAACCCTTCCTACGAAATATTTCTATAATTTTTCAAAATTCTATTGATATTTTTTATTTTACTATGATAATATACATTTCTTCTATATAACTTGATCAATGAAGATGTTATAATTGGAATACTCTTAATCAATCTAATGTAATTCCCAATCATACTGAGGCAAAACTACACACCTCCATATCTGCCTTTAATGTCTCTCAAGTTAAGACTACTCCCACTTCTTATGTCTATTGGTATTCTATGTCTAATTATCACGTGTCATATAAAAACTACATGATTTAGACAAATCTGATTTGATAAGGTTTGCTTATAATTGTCTTCCTTTTAGCTTCCACAATACTATTCATAATCATTTACTGTATTCTTTAATATTTCTCATATATTTAACTAGACCATTTATGAAAACAATTCCAACTGATCTGGAAATCTAGATTATCTTATGTATCAATATCATAAATGCTATCAAAGAATTAATTAGATTGATTAGAATAACGTAAAACTCCTTATGACTGTACCAGATTCATAATGCAATCATTGGAATATATTCCTATACCTTCTTTATTTGATAATATCTCGATTCTAAGTCAATTTTTTAAAATATGTATCACACTACAGCTTATCTAATGAATAACCAATCCAAAGTAGAAAATATTTACTGTTAATTGCTACTTCATTAAATTTCTCTATAGTCAATCCTTCTTTACAAACAATATCAATGTTCCCAAAAGTAAAACACTCAATTACATAAACCCTCTTATTGAGTAGCCTTTATAATGATTTCTTCAGCTTCTTTAATTCAACTGATGTCGTTCTTTATATTTGTATCCATATTGATACTATATCAATCATTATCTCAATAGCGAACTCTATTTTGCTATCAAATGATAATCCTGATAATTCTTCTAAAAATATATTTGAGTACTGAGCACTATTCACTACTAATATTTCCTTTTCACTATTATACACCATTATTTCATCAATTACATATGCCAAAAAACTTCACATTGTCCTCAAATCACTTTAACAACTCATATAGCCGGCACCAATCAATAAACATAAATTTTCCTTTAATATATCACCTTTCCTTATTCTTCTAATTCCATAATTGCTTTCTTCATAAAATATTCCAACTCATCAATAAAATCATTCAATATGTTCTTGCGACTGAATTTGTAGAAATTCTTATGTTTCTTTCCAACCTTAACCTTACTCATTTACTTCTGTCTCAACTAATGCTAATTAAGGATGTATTTCATATAACATTCTATTACAGTAATTATAGTTTTAATTCATTTCTTTGTTGATATTTTTTTCTTTATTCAATTCAAAATTTTTTTTAGGAATTATCCTATTTTCCATAATTAACCTTATTAATCCAAGTTCTACACCCTTCTATAGTCCTCTTTTAACAACAAAATAAAAAACATTCCCAATAAATGCTAGAGAAAATTTTCTACTATTAAAATTATTTTCAAACTTGATAATTATCATTATCCATTAAGGATATCATGAAGTCCAACTTGTCCTTTAATACTTCCTGTATCATCTCTCCAACTTCTTTTATTCTAATAAATTATTCAGTTAATACCAATTGGCTCTCACAAAATTTCTTCTATTCTCACTTTCTTTTATCAAAATTTTAAATATGATTCTTGATAACATTTTCAAGGATTTTCTATATGCACTGATTACTATCACAATGGACATATGTAATCATAAGATTTGTGATGCAATGACCACCTATTTTCTTTTTCCCGTAGCATAGGGGTCCACTACTTCCTCTCTCTAGTAATTATTATCACTAGATCATATTATTCTATGCATATGTACATATCACACAATACACACAATGACACATATAGCTACTATCCAGGGACCATATCCCTATTCTGGTACCAAAACAAAACATCATTTACTTATTATGTAATTAATCATGCGGTTGTAATGGATTATAATATGCTTTGATGTATGCCAAACGTGACTTTTAATAAGGTTGTAATTGGGGTATGATTGGGCATATTATGGTTCATGCTAAAGTGATCATAAAGAAGTGAAGGGAATTGCCACTCTCGAAAGAGAGATGATATCACAAGCCATTTGATATGTGAATTGAGCAGCATATAACCAGACCTTTGTTAATTGAATGATTCAATAAGTTGTTTATTTCAATCTCACAAAGATGATCAATAAAGTGACAACTTAAAGTAAGGATGACTTCCTATGCCTTATGTTGTCATGACATCAAAGAGCAAGGGATTGTATGACACTGTTGGACAGTGATTTAACTTGATGTTGAATTCCATTTACTTGTGTTATTATTAAGGATAAACATGCCCAATAATATCTATTGGACTTCTTAAGTCAATTTTAAGGACAAATGAGCCTATTATATTGCACACTCATACTTTGAAAAAAATTATGGTCTTTTGGAAATAAATTTTATTTTAAAATTGCCTATAAATGGGCTGGTTATACTTTACTAAAGTCTAGTATGTAAAATATAAAGTCTAAAATAATCATATTTATTTCTTATGATTTAAGTGAAAATTAAATGCGTGGATATTAAATTAGGAAAACTTTAAGACAATATCGTCAATAATAGTTATGGATTAGGATAAGGATAAGATTATGTCTTAAGTAAGACATATGAGTTTAATTTAAGGATATGATGTCTTAATTAAGATAAGATAAATTATTGTCTTAAAAAGGATAGGAATCCTTATCCACTTACCTTTATATGTCGTCTTCCTCTGTTTAAAAATAGGAGAATGGCTATTTTTGGTTTTTTTAGTAGGAAACAAATTATTTTGCTAGGATATTAGAATTTAATTCTAAATAAAGACGAATCAAAATAGGAATCACTATATATATCATGTTATAGAAAAAAATTATTTGTTATATAGGACGGTATTTAGACAACATAGCGAAGAGCAGGGTCCGAGAAACTCTGAATACCTCAGTTAAACCAGTGAGTAATCTAAATCATTTTTAAACACAAATAAATAGAGATTAATTAATTTCAATGAATGGTTTTATATATTGATATATATGTGGATATGAATAAATATCATTTCAAAATGACATAGGTATATAGAATACAAATTTATTCACCCAGGTACTTAATCATATATCCAGCAAATACGATTGATAATTATACATATGATTTTATATAGGTTTATGATTTATATTTCATTGATTGTTATTGATTGGTATGATTGTTACTAATATGAGGTATTGGTAGAGATTTGATATTGGCAGAGATATAATGATTGATCAATTAGGAGATTAGCAGATATGGGAAGATGAGCGAAAATAGGATATGAATAGGGAGATGAGCGGAAATAGGAATTAAATACGGGGATGTGCATGTTATTGATTATATAATTGCTTCAGCGAATGCTTCTATTTATTATTACCGGATTACATAATTCATAAGATTGACGATTTATACAATTTTAGCAAATATGCAATTGAATATGATAAATTATTATTTATATGATCACAGTGGATATAGAAATGAATGAGATGAATTGTCATTTATACGAATATAGAAAAAATGAATTATGTTTATTGAAGCGATTGTAGGACTTAAATTTTGTGGTAGCTTTAAGAAATTGAAGATCTTATCTAAACTTTGTTTATTGATTACTTTGTTGTAAAAAATGACTATGCACAATATATTCTCCTTATGATCTATTCAAAAGGAAAAGATTAAGGACAAAATTCTTCAGGAAGTTGGGACTCAATCTTAAGCTTAAGAAGAAGCTTAAAGTCCTAAAGAATGCCAAGGGAAATGCCAAAACAAAACTCATAGATGAAGTTAGACGTGCATCTATAGGCAAAGGCATAAGCGAGGCTATACCTAATCTTGAAGGATGGAGTTATACTTGTACCTAAAGGGTAGAATATTGTTAATTCCAAATTCAAACCTAATGGTAAAGATCCGCTTGCATCTAAAGATGAAGTTTATTCTACGAAAAGCCTAAGCATAAAGATGTAAACGAACTTGTATCTAATGGTAGAAAGGATGTGACATTTAAAACCAAATAAATTCCTTAAGATGAAGTAAGACTTACATATAAACAAAATTCCTATCTAAAGGATGAAGTTGGACTTATACCTTATGGTAAAGTGAAACTTGCATCTAAAGGTTATTGGAATGGTTGTGGTACTTAGATTTAAGTGAAGAGGTTAAAAGTTGTTACATCTTGAAGAAGACAAACTTGTTGCTCTACTTGGATAAAAGAGAAAAGTGTGTGCAAACAACAACACAACATTGGACATTAATTTAGTGATTCAAACCTCTAATTTGAGAATAGAAGCACTACTTCTAATTCTAATAATTTTACTATAGAAATCAATCACTCTATTTCAAACATATGGGTATTAGATACTATGTGTTGCTCACAAATTTGCTCAAATGTGGGTAGATTAAAAAACTAGAGAGAGTTGATTAAAAGTAAAGTTAATCTCCATGTGAGGAATGGAATAAAAGGTGATGCTATTGAGATCAAGAATTTTGAATTTTACCATGTGGAATTGTTATTACGTACTTACAAGACGTAAAAACATTCGGTATTTTGCTTAGACATTGATGGATTTAATTTCACTATTTGAGATAGTGTTATTAATATTCATTTAAAATACCCGTACTATTGCAATGAAATGATAAGTAGTGACCTATATGTGCTAAACATAGATGACACAATATCTATATATAGCAAAATACCATATGGTTACATAAGTTTGGCATTATTATTTGTGACCAAGTATATAGGATACAAATTAAAAGACTTCTACAAAAAGGAAGAATTTCATTCATTTTACTTACAGTCTTATGTTAAATGTGGACCTCATTTACAAGACAAAATGATACAATTCTGTGAGACTAGTGAAAGAAGGAATGCATATTGGTTCTTATACGAAATTGTGTGTAAACCATATCCACATATGCTAAATAAAGGATCAATTACTTCATGAACGTCAAGTATAACAATAGTCTAAATAACTAAGTGTATCTAATGAAGTGTATAAATCCAAAATTTAAAAGTTGAGGGGTTTATAATGAAGTAGAAAATCAACTTGACTAAGTATTTGAACCACTCAATTAGATTTATATGTTAAATACATAAGTCAAAATCAATATTTTATAGAATGTGAAATAAGTTTCATAAACTCATTCCTTCAAGAATACTTTTAGATAGTTGTATGTTTGAAAGGGAATTTTGAATGAGATTCAATATAAGAAATTCATACAACTCTTCAAAAACTATATTTTATTCTATTTATGTCTTTACTAAATGTAACTTCAACAAAGGCCAAGAAAAGGACAATTTGAGAGATATGGTTTATAACAACCTAAACTAATCAACCTAATAATCATATAATTACAGTATTAATTCACTATTAAACTTGAATAATTACAGTATTACAATTCATTTAAGTGTTTTTGAAGATAAAACACGACCTGAGGCACGGTTGGAACACGACCCGTGCTAGTTTAACACACCCATAGGCATAGACTTGTGTTGGACTAGCACACCCATGTTATGTTTAGCACGGTGCTCGTGTCAATTAAACATGGCTCGTGTGAAACCTGCTATATCCTATAGTCAATCATATATCAACCTGTAATTAATCTTATGTATATGTAAATACATATATCTCATGTATAAATTCACAGTTACCACAAGTGATCCCATAAACATTAAGCAAACAAAGAAATCTGTCTAACAACTCTGTATAAGTATACCATCCTAGCATATATGTGTATATCATATGAACATATCAAGCATACACACATTATGCAACTATACATATAAAGAAGTCTAACTGGTGGTATTTAGGGTAGAGAAAGTTGTTGTGGAGAAAGAGTTAGATCCACCTATAGATATACTTATGAACTCTCCTGTCTAATCCTAAAAATAAAATATTGAAATCACACATTGGTGAGTTGCAAGCTCAGTGAGTAATCCTTATTAATAATTAACATGTATCACATTTACCAAAGTAATATATCAATCAACTTAATTCATAGAAATACAAGTTATTCTTTTTTATTCACATATATTGTGATCATATAAGTTGTAGATCATGTAGATTATCACTTTTAATCATGCAACATACAAATGATAAACTTTGCATCTTTGTTTCCTATATCATTTCCTAGTTTCTTTCATCTCCTTAAAAACTTTGCATCTCCAAATTGAACAATCTTTTACTCTACCATATCATATCACCACCAATCATATATCACTGCTAATACTTTATATCGATAACACGCATATAATCAATCGTAATTGATGAAACGTAAATCGTAAATTTGTATGAATTCACATATATAATTGTCAATATTATTCACTTGATATTCGATTGCGTACCTATGTGGTAATTTTCTTATATGTGCATACCTGTATAATTCGATTAGTATTAATTTCATACCCGTTTGCACTTGGATTTCGCATTTTAATTCCTTCATATTCATATATAAATATCAATTATTAAACTATTTATTGCATGTAATATTACATATTAAACTATATCTAAAAGTGAGTTGGATTACTCACCTGCTAACTGAAGTACTCGGAGCAACGTGAGCTCCGATCTTAATCAGCTCGTTTAGTCTATCATCCTATATAACCATAAACAAAGCTCCCTATTACAAACAATATAATTAATAGAATTAAAATACCTATATGCATGATTATATACTCAATTCTCAATTTTCTCAATCTATAGGCATCTCTAGTTCTAAGCTGAATTCTCGTTCAATTATCAATAATCTCTATAGAACTTTATAAATTCTTACTTTTACTCCGTATATTCTTATTCAAACCAAGTTTTTGAATCCCCAACTCGATCTTACTCTCAATTATTTGTTTTCATCTCAGTTCCTGGCCCAATTTCTCTAAATACTAATGTTTTTTTTTGTTTTTTTATCGTCTCTATCTCGCACTCTTCTATTTCTTTTAACTTCTTATCTTCTGTTTTGGTTTTATAAGAAACAATTACCACCTCCTGCTTCTCAATTTCCTAAGTTTTTTGAGATTTTTCCATGTCAATAAGGCCCGTGGTAGCCTCAACATGACCTGTTTGCATCCAAACATACTCAAACATGACCACTGTGCTAAAATCTTTTCCCATAAGCACAGTCATGCTCATACTCTTCCCAGGAGCATGATCCTATATTGGTCAGTATGCCCCCGTGTTGATCTTCTGAACTACACCAATTATGAATTTTAATTCTGTTTTACAAGCATTTTTCACCTGAAGCATAATTCTAACTTCATTCCATATGTATCCCTTCCTATTTATGATCCTAACATCTCTCAAAACATTAATACACCTAATTCATTCTTAATTATATTAATAATTTTGTTAATTATAAGGTTTAAGGATAGGAATGTTACATGGTTGGACCATAAGCTCAAGAGTCTTTTTTATAGGTTGGAATTAGAATTCACGCGGTAATGAGATTAAGTGCTAACAAGCATATTGCCATAGAACCTAAGTGCATGTCGGTTATTCCCTAGAGATAGAAGGAATGCTATTTCACTACATGATTGAGAACTTAAGCATAAGTTACACAATAAAGTTGCTATGTAAAAGAAAGGCTAGATTCTAAAGAATAACAATGGGAGTAAAATTGAACTTGGAGAAATGTTCAAGTGCCATAATTTCCTAGTCTATAGGTAGTATTAAAGTTTAGAGAAGAATTCACAAGTTAAGTAGGAGTATTATCTAATACATAAAGATTTGAAAAATCCTATGTATATATAAGTTTAGTGGGAGCGTAAAAACTTCTCTAGTTCTCTATGAGAACTTCCTAATTGTTGGAAAAAAGTTTCAACATTGAAAATTTAAGAAGTGGTTGAAAGTGTTTTGCAACAAATGAATTACAAAAATTGATATTTGATATTAAGATCTATAAGGTTAGATCATTGGTTTTGGAAATTATGTCATGTGAAGTACAATAGAAAGGTTGCAAACCATTTTTATATGGCTAAATCAAAAGAAAGAGAATGTGCTCTTGTCTAAGAGGAGTTATCTAAAGTAGTAGCAACTCTCAATCTATATAGAGAGATAGAGAGATCATGAATAGAGTCCTGCATGTTCATAGGATCTATCATGAGGACTATACTATATACTTAAAATGGATGTTGCTCATGAAAATGAATGTTGCTCGTGCACTTAGAAAGATTGAACAATATGTTCATAGTGTTTGAAGTGCAAATAAGAGTCATTCATATAGGGATATGGATACTTCTTGTCCACGGGAGAATAGATGGTGATCATAAAAAGGATAAATACATTGATATAAGAACAAGTCTAAATAATAGAGACAATTCAAATTCTACACAAACCAAGTCAACTATACCAAGAGAAGCTATAAAGTGATTTAGTGAAAGAAGTTCACAATTGAGTTAGGAAATTTCCCAAGCTTCTTAGCCATAATAAAGTTCTTATATGGTATGAACAGAATCAATGCACAAACTAAGCATTCTGGTCACTCTAAGTACACACTAGAAAGATATCATAAAATTGTAGAAATAATCAAAAGAAGTTATGTATATCATATAAATAAAGAGACAAGTAGAGACAATTTGATCAATTGTTAACTAAAGAGTTAAAAAAATTTTAAATGTAGAAAATATGTTAAGACAGTTGGCTTAGGGTAATACCAGATTGAACTTATTGCTAGTGGGAGTTTGTTAGTGTGAGCTCTAAGTTTAATACAGTTGTCTCACATAAACTTGTTTATTATTATAAGAGAATGATAACGATAAGGCAAATACATTATATATAAATATATATATAAATCCTTATGCATATAGGATAAAAAGAATGATCCAAGATATTATTCTCGTTCCATTATCAGTGTGAGGCACTGTATAGTGAAACATGAAAACAAAGGATAATATCTAAACATCTCTAGGTGATCATTGATAATAGGAATTATAATGAACTGAAACTAATATGTTGATCTATGAGATGGTTGTGTTTCACTTATCATAGAGCATGGATGACATAGATACATTAGAGAGAAGATGTATTGGATTAATATGTCAAATGAGAATTTTACATGGTAGAACAAAACACATAAACATTCTTAGAGTGGTTTTTATATTTGTATGTTTAGACTGTAAGTCTTTATGAGACTTGGGTGGTTTCTTATATACTTTGAAATATTCCAAAAGTGTCCTTTAACAAGGTTGCAAATATGCATATGATTGAATATATTACAATTCATGGTAAAGTAACCATAAAGAAGTAAAGAGATTGCTATTCTTAAAAGAGAGATGTTATCACTGGCCATATGATATGTGACACTAAGTAATGTGCATTGTACCCAAATTGTATGATGAGATCATAAGTTTGAGATTTTTAGTTTCACAAATGAGATCAAGAAAGTGACAATAAAAAATAAGGCTGACTTGTTTCATGCCTTATATTGTCATGATATCAATGTGCAAGGGATCATATAAAATTGTATTGCATGAAATTCACTCTTACTAAATTCCATTTACTTGGGTCATTATTAAGCTTAAATAAATTTAATAATGTTTAGTTAGACTTTTATAAGTCAATACCAAGAAAAAATGGGCTTATAGGATCGTACACTCATTATTTGGAATAAAAAGGGTAAAATAAAAATTTTACTGTGACGCTCAAAATTGAAGACTTATTTTCTCATTTTATTAAACTATTTATGATTTTCCTATTCATATTTTTTCCTTTTTATTTCTTTAACATAATAAACTTCAACGTGATTGCTATATGCAGACATGATATTATATAAAACACATAAGCATTAATTCCAAAGAAAATCGAGAACATAGACCATTGGTTTATAAACCTAGCCAAAACAATTGTATCTCGTAGAAAGGCCTTACAAGGCGATTTCCAAGACAATATGAAAAGTAATTTGGTTGTACATCAAATCTTTTGAAACAAGTCAAGTTTGAACTCCCCGACCTCTCAGTGACAGACTATAAAATCTCCAAATAAGCGTAGAGCATGGATGGTCTACACAGCCACCTCCCTAGTCTGTACACATAAACACAACCACAGAAAATATGAGTACAAAAACTCAGTAAGCATATTTGCCTCTCGTCACTTACCTGTCCATATAAATTCTAGTACACTCGTTCGTTCATTCCTAGTTAGGTTCACGTTTTCTCACTCACAGGTTACCTTACTTCTATCTGCATAATTTCTACAATACGTTATTTGGAATGTTTTATTCAGGGTTTCTCTAATGTTATTTGATTCTCAATTGTTAGTTTTTAAGTACCTAACTTGGTGCGGATCATGTACTAACTCTAAGACGGTTTAAGGTATGGTTTTCTAAGTCAAATAGCCCTCTGGGAAAAATTAACATATGTTATCAACCATGATTAACATACGTTAATCTGGCATTAACCAAGAATAACGTAGGTTTAATCATCCATTAGCGTACGCTAATTAAATTAATGTAGGTTACACTCCAAGCTAAACATACGTTAACTTGCACCAATTAACAAACAGTTCACATTTTGAATCATACCAACAATTAACCAATTCTCCCCCTCTTCTAACATCAAACCAAGTGTATCCCAAAACCTTTAACCACATACTAAAACTCAAACTAAAATACAAGGAAAAACACATAAAAAGTCATGCAATTAAAACCAACAGTCCCAAGTCATTTCCAT
Source organism: Breynia disticha f. nivosa (assembly GCA_948193385.1). Classification (NCBI taxonomy): domain Eukaryota; kingdom Viridiplantae; phylum Streptophyta; class Magnoliopsida; order Malpighiales; family Phyllanthaceae; genus Breynia; species Breynia disticha. The sequence continues at coordinate 11,999 of CANYCX010290998.1, forward strand.
TTCACAAGCTTACACCCAACAACCAACATCATACTAAGCCTAAACTACACATTCAACCACCCTCACTCACTTCATTACCTACTTGCCTTCTTGACCTTTAACAACTCATAACAACATATCATTTTTCACTTATACAAGGATGCAATACACCAAATCCACATTTTACATTATCCAGCACAAAACATTTTTCCCGTGTATACATGTGGCACTCAACTCCTATTTCTCATTTTGTAATAACATAATACCATAGTAAGCATCATTTATACATGAATTTCCACTATTATCGTAGGTCTAATACATTCACATTTCCTCCTAATTCCCACATACAAATAAATCACTTAAAACACAAAGCCAACATTCACATACCAACAAACCATCTTCTTATACAGTTTAACAACAATTCAAATATTATGTCTATAGGTAGTTATCCATTTTCCTCATGCCAATCATACACTTAATAGTCATTCAACACATTTTAAATAATTAGCACACAAACATAATTCTCTCATTTGCACTCATTCCACAATCTCATATAATAATACACAATCGTTCACATCATTCACCTAAAAAGGTATGCATTATGTATAAGGCAAGCCTTTTCATTATTTTGACTAATTTTTCGGTATATACGATTAGAATCCCTCACTCTTGCATTACCATCTATATCCAGGCACAGGTGATTAGAATCATTCACTCTCACCTTGCCCATGTCACTGTGATAAGAATCTCACCCTCATATGAAACTTTCATATTCTGGTACATGCAATTAGAATCATTCACTCTGGCATGCCCATGTCACAATGATTAGAATCCTCTCACTCTCACCTGACATCATTCTTTCCCAGGTACATGCGATTTGAATCAATCACTCTCGTATTACTAAATCCTTATCCCGAATGTGTGATTAGAATCACTCACTCTTACATTGCGTGTGTCACAGTGATTAGAATCCCCTCACTCTCACCTGACACCATTCTTTCACAGGTAAATGCAATTAGAATCACTCACTCTTGTATTACCAAATCTCTATCCGGTATGTATGATTAGAATCACTCACTCTCACATTTCTCGTGTCACAATGATTAGAATCCTCTCACTCTCACCTCACACCATTCTTTGCCAGGTAAATGCGATTAGAATCATTCACTGTCGCATTACAAATCTCTATCCTAAACATGTGATTAGAATCACTCACTCTCACATTGCCCTTTTACATTCATAGCCTATTTGATTAGAATTTTCCACTCTCACATAGCTACTTTCATTCATGCTCTCATCTATAGCATAGGTGATTACTCACTCTCATCTTGCTATTTTCATCCACTTTATTCAACCAAGGGTTTCCTACACTTTTATCACTATATTCTCAATAATACATGTGTGGCCTCTCATTCTCATGTTCCTATTTTGATTCTATCATACATGTATGCCACATGCATGAATGTCATGAATGCACATATGAAATCACACTTTCCCATAATCCATCAATTAATAATTTAAGCATATAGTACATTTACATAATCATGCTTAATCCATGAAAGTGTGTCCATTTCATGTAACCTAATTCATTCATTATAAGTTGCCTATTCTAAGACCTTCCACACACATCTCAAGCATCACTATACATTTTCAATCAACCGAACTCAAACACACATTATACTCATTTCCCAACATCTTTTCATAACTATACTAAACCAAGGAAGGTATATTCATTTCATATAAACAAAACCAAACAATATCATTCTTGCACATTAAGGCATCATAGCACACCTCGCAAGGCATGATCACGTTATTCATACATAAGCAAACACATTCCCTACATCTCATTTCATAGCCCATGACATCTATTTCATGTTGTCCAAGCAAATTATTGTCACCCCACATACTAGTAAATGTTGCCCATTTCTCAAGCATTATACTCCTGTAAGCACCTAAGCATACACACATAATTCACATCACTCAAGCAAGACATACAACTCACTTATCATTTTAACATTTTTTTTAACATTTAGAGTCCTCATACTTAACCATGCATTCTTTTCTCAATACATTTTCATACCCTACTCAAATAACCATGACCACATCAATCAAGCATATAAATAAGGCAAACACATTTATTCCATGTATCCTTACAAAACACATCAAGCAAGCACAATAAAACATCATAGCTAAAACATCCTATTCTAACATTCTTGTTAATCACGTATATTTTAAAAACTTTTCTTGTCGTTTACATATTTACCATTCTCGTTACATTTTACTTAACTTTAAATTACGTAAAGTAACTTCATACCAATAGGTCGGATATTCCAATTTCTTTCATTCCGTTATATTCTCAGAATATCGATCGTATTAGTTAACACATCCATGGATTAAGCTTTGTGTTACGCTAATACGCCCTTTATTCTTTAATCAGCTAGTCCATTCTTTATGTAGAACTGCTATATAACGGCTATAATATGGATATTCCATAACCTATTGCAATCCACCTGCAATTCAATTTCACAAATATATCACTCACACGCACATTTTCAAATCTTTCAACATGCAACTCAACATCTGATATCAACATATATCGATCTCATATATCATCATATAAGTATAATATCAAATTGTAGATATCATCGAGTTATCTACTATCAGTCTCAGCATATAATGTACAAACTATATAACAACATCATAACATATCAAACATGTATGAAAAATGTTCTAATGGCATCAGCTGAAGGAGAGAAGTAGATCGGGTAGCAGCTGTCCAACCTGTAGCAAAAGAAAACTCTAACACTGCTAGTAAAGACATCTACCGCTGCTAGTACCTATACGTGAAACAAACATCGTAGTTGCGTGAGTTGTGGACTCAGTGAGTAATCTTTAATTCATTTTATAATACCTCGTAAACAATCATATATACACAAACTAAACTTTCTAGTCAATTTCATTTCATAAAGTACAAGTGTAGCATATTAAAGAATCTCATTTCATATATCTGTATTCTCCATCCTTTTCATTTTCCTTTGCATTTTCTTTTTCATTTATGTTATCTTTCTCTTGAATATTTCTTTTTAACTCATATTGCTTTCAATTCGTATTCGTTTAAGTTGAACATTCTCGTTCATAATAAATCCTAACTTCCGTCTCCCTATTAGTTTTGAAAACATTGTTTTCCAACTCCTTTTCATGTGGACCTAACTTCCGTCTCCCTACT
>CANYCX010291049.1:0-10568 GCA_948193385.1 Breynia disticha f. nivosa
TTTTCTTTTTCTCTTCCCGACTCTCTTTGCTCTACTTAATCGATATTATGTATTTATTATTTCAGGTTTCTCTTGTTTGGCTTAAGTCTAAAAGAAAACTAACTCTTGCTCAATTCAATTCAGATGTTATAAATGATAAAGGTATAATTATGGATTGGTAATTGTGGGTTTGTGTGTAGTGTAGGTTGGTATTGAGTGAGGATTGAATTTGGGCTCGGTTTAAGGTGTTTGATGAGGTTTTATGGTTTGATTAAATGGAACAAAGGTGGTTGGGGTTGGTTTCGTTACGATGGTTTAGAATAAACATTTTGGCTTCTGTGTAGGTGATATGTTAAGGTGGGATAGCTTGTAATGTGAAATTAATTATGTTAGGGGTGGTTTTGATAAATGGTTGGAGTGGGAACTAACAATGTGGATTTGTGAATAAAGAAATTAAGTTTTACCTAAATAAATTTTAATTATCAAAATTCGTGAATGAGAGCGATTTATTTTGCTACATCTTCAATTCATCCTTGCATATATAAAATCATGCATTTATAGCTTCTAGGCTTGCCACAGTACTCAGTGTGTATTTCTGTACTGCATTATAGTTCGCACTTGTGCTAATGAAACGCTACAACCGCTTTGCAAATTTTGATTGAGATTTTTTGCAGTTAGGCATTTCAGGTGAGTGCAATTGCAGCTTTCAGATACATGATTGTGTCTTTTAAAACCTTATATATATGTTTTGTTGTGTACCCTGATATCTGTAAAATGACTAATTTTGGATCTGATTAAATTTAAAATTTGTTGTGTGATATAATCTACTCACTTAAGTTGACATACTTTGAATAATAAATTTGTATGATCTGTATGCTTAATCTAATATTCTGTTGCTGAGACAACTTTATTACTGGGTTTATAGTAACTCTTTAGTTAAAGGTTCTATTCTAATAGAGGAAAATGTCCTCATCTGTTTACATGTGCTATGAAATTGCAATCCTTAGTACTCTGTTCTATAAGCTCTGGTGACTGAGATCACTTAGACTATCTGTTATGTGCTATGAGATTACGATCCTTATTACTTTGCTCTGTTATGGTTCCTAGCCTTATTATATCTAGATAAGAAGTTTACGTACATCTGTGTGATTGTATGATCTATGAACTGGTTTTGAAAAATGATTTTGATATATATTAGTACTGCATGTATATATAGTATTACTATTGTGTGATTTTTGAAAACCAGTTATGTGAGAGGTCTTGAACCTACTGGAGCGTCGTCCCTCGCTGAGTTTATCTCATCCCCTTCCCAGCATCTTTTAGGTTTTTGTGGTGTTTCAATCTATTCGAAAATTTTCAAAAGGTCCATCTAGCAGTGAGGATTGTTTCAGGTAATGTCAGTCTTTGATTCGACTCACTTAATTTGTATTAGATACTCCATATCATCATGAGTATTTTATAAAATAAAATATTTTTGTATTTATTTATTTTATTTTTGGGATCACTTTATTTATTTTAATAATTAATTGATATATGTAAGTTTAGAGGCTTGTACGGTTTGGACTGGGCTTTGATAGACGGTTCGTTCTGTACGCCGGTCGCGTGCCCAAAATTGGTCGTGACAATGGACACAGACCGTCTATGAGAGTTCAGCCCGAACCGTACAAGCCTTTGAACTCACACATACAAATTAATTATTGAAATAAATAACGTGAATCCAAAAATAAAATAAAATAAATATGAAAACACTTTATTTAATAAAGTACCCACAAAGTCGTATGGAATATCTAACACAAATTAAGTGAGTCGAATTAAGGACTCACACTTCTTGAAACAATCCTCGCTGTTAGAAGACCTCTCAAAAATTTTAAATAGATTGAAATACTGCAAAAATTGAAAATGTTGGGGAAGGGTGAGATAAACTCAGCTAGAGACAACACTCCAGCATGTTCAAGACATCTCACATAACTGGTTTTCATATATCAAAATCATTTTTCAAACCAGTTAGCAGATCATATAGATCACATAGATATACATAAATTTTTTATCCAAATATAGTAAGACTGAGGACTAAAATTGAATGCTGAGGATTATAGTCTCATAGCATAAACAAACTAAACACTAAGGATCGTAGTCTCAAAGCATAAATAAACTGAATGCTAGGGATCGTAGTCTCAGAGCATAAATAAACTGAATGCTAAGGATCGTAATCTTAGAGAATAAATCAATTGAATTCTCAGGGTCGTAATCTCAGAGCATAAATAAATTGAATGCTAAGGATCATAATCTCAGAGCATAAATAAACCGAATGCTAAGGATCGTAATTTCAGAGCATAAATAAACTAAATGTTAAGGACTATAATCTCAAAGCATAACTGAATGCTATCATATTATATATAACGAAAGGTCTAAGTTAACTCAGTCACTAGCCTACATAATAGAAGAGGATCTCTTAGAACAGAACCTTTTGCCAAAATGTTACTATGACCCAAGTAATCCGGTCGTTCCAGCACAGATTATCAAATTAATCACACAGAACATGCAGATTTATTATTCAGAGTATATCCACTAAAATGAGTTGATTTAAAACACAAAAAAAAAATTTAGATCCAATCAGATCTAAAATTAGTCATCTTACAAATAAGATTGTACACAACACATATATAATAAGGTTTTAAAAGACATAATCATGTGTCTGAAAGCTGCAATTGCACTCTCCTAATGCTCCTGGCTGCCACTAGTCTCATTGGAACAATCGAGCATCACACTAGTACTTGGTGCGAAATGCAATGCAGTTAAGAACTTTCATAAGTATTGTGGCAAGCCTACATGTCATGGATGCATATTTTCCTAAATGCGAAATAAATGCAAAGTACAATACATATAATCACTCTCAAACCCCAATCTTTTGATAATCACTCAAACACTCCTTCACTAAATCTCCTCATTTCTAATTTCAAGTCAGGCTTAAAAGCAACGTTAATTTAATTATTTTGTTTAAATTTAACTCTTCAAATGTGAAAATTTATTTAACTCAACTTTATTTTAATTAAATTTATTTTTACATAACTAATTACAATACTTTCATCAAAACATCTTGAGCTCAAATCCAATTCAGATACGCTCCTCAATCAATATCCAATCAAACAATTACCCATACTCATTAAAACCCAAACCAAAACCACAACCGTAAACCATTACAATTACCTCCACCAAAAACCCAACTTTTAATCACCACTGTCGAATCCCACAACCATACACAAATCACCTTGCACTTCAATTATCATCTCCATTTTCACGACTCATTACCCCAATCACAATACAATCAACTAACACCACTAAAAAATATCCATGTTTAGTAAAAATTTATAATTATACCTACCCACAATGAAACCAACACATAACAGGAAGGTGTCTAGGCTTGCCCAAATCACAAGCTTCCTTCAAACTCTCGTTGATAAAGCCGAAATCGAAAGGAGCTGGTTTTACGTTTAACCCAAACCGAACACACCCTGTACATACAAATTATGGTCACTGTTTCATCAAAACAATGTGAAAGAAAATAGATGGATCATGGCCAAAAGGGTATCGATCTTACCTTGTGGAGAAATGTACGAAAAAGAGGAGTCGGTTTTGGTGATAAGAGATGGAGACAACAGACTAAAGAGGAAGAGATGCGGTGACTGGAGATGAAAAAATCAATGACAGAGGGGAGAGATGGTCGCAAAGTTGAGAAAATTGAGGGAAATAAAGGTGGAGATAGGATAAGTGATACAAGATTTTTTTTTTGAAAACCAAAGCAACAACTTCATTTCATTTCATTAACAATAGTCTGAACAAGGTATAAAATCCCACACAAAACAACCAGGTAAGGACTGAGCCTCCCTTTCTAACAGGTGGGCTGCGCTGAACATTTGTAAGAGTTGTTAACAACATTTTGCAATTAGAAATAAGAAGTCCAAATGAATTTGGAATCTCCTTAGCTGAGTTTATCGTAGATATTGTCATGAGGCAATCAGATTCAACAATCACATTCTGTCTCCTCCTTTCCTTTAACCAGCTAAGGAGTTCTCTTATGGCAAGAACTTCAAGAAGTTGTGCGTCTATACTAGAATGGATCTGTTTTGTGAATGCACCCAAACATCTGCCCAAATCATCCTTGAACACTGCACTGATTCCTCCTAAGCCATCAAACACAGCTGTACATGCTCTGTTTTGCAGCCCTCATGCCGCACCTCAGACTACAGTTGTGCTTGTTTCCAAGCCTTTAATAAACTAACTGCACGACGAATCGTCCCAGACACATCAGGCTTCATGTTCCTCCATACTTTGTCATTTTTAGTTTCCCAAATGCTCCAACAAATGGACACCACCTGCACCACTACATCTTTTGTATTTCTAAGGCCCACCTTAAAAAACCACTCCTTACAGTTATCCACCCTTGATGATAATCCAGCCTTAATCCAAACCTCTTTTACAAAAGAGCATGTAACAAACAATTGCCAGCTGGTTTCAACATCGTCGTTGCACAGCAGACATCCAATTTCTTGGATTGGCACACGCCTGTTCTGTAACGCAAACCAAGTTCAAAGACTATCAGATAACACCCTCCACATAGAGTGGATCATTTTTAGAAGGGTTGAGGTATTCCATAAGAAACTCCAGACATCTTTCTGTGGTGGTCTGTCCCTACTCCTCATAAGTCCATATGCCAAATCATGGCCGCTCTTAACTGTAAAGCATCCAGACCTGTCTAAATCCCAACACCACACGTCTTTTGGCCTTCTAATACTCAGGGGAATTGAAAGGACTCTTCGTGCTTCATCTGGGCTAAAATACCTATTCACCAGCTATTCTTTCCAGGTCAGGTCCTCGATGTTAATTAAATCTGAAACCAAGTCATATGAGATTTTTGGTTGAGAGGTTAAGTGAAAGATTTTTAATTGAATTGGTTTTTTACCGAATATAATAGTGTCACGCCTAAAATTAGTCTAAGAAATTTCTCATTTTAATTTGAAACCTAAAAATTCATATTAATTTAGTTAAATTGAAATAAAGCATTTGTAATATTTGTAGCTGTTTTTAATTCCAATTTAATTAACTTAACTTTTATTTAGTATATCGACTCAGTACTTAGATTTTAATCGAGCCAGACTTGATTCTCGATAAGGTCGATCATGCTCATTCATCTCTGTTTTTACATTCTTCCCCCTCAAAAGAAATTCGTCCCGAATTTCCAGAATCTAAATCGTACTCCAATATCTCAAAATTACGAATGATGCAGAACTACTTTGCTTCATCGGAATTTTATGAGCTAAGTATATGCTAAGTCAGATTCACCAAAATTTGAACTCATGTACTATGCAGAGTATATAGTACTACCTAATTAAATCACACAATCAATGCATTACTAATCATATTTCGTTATCATAAATGACACTAACTTAAGTGTCAATAGAATCGAAAGAATGAAGATAACGGTGTTGCATATCTTTCTCGGCTTGCTAAGTGACCTCAAACTAGAAATCAAATCCCTAATGAATCATCAAGTGCATTCCCCTAACTCAATCTCCCAAGTTCATTTAAAACTCAACAATTCTAAGACTATCAAAATAATATATTTATACAAACAATTTATATTCACATAGAGAATAAGGTTTGTTATCAAGCAGAAACTTTAACAGATATTTCTTTCAGAATAAAAATTATTCCACATATTCCAGAGATGGTGTCTTAACACAATTAATAGGCACTTGGGCTAATCTACACTTTTCAAACTCATAACAAAGATGCAAATGCAAATGCAATGTTACAATGCATGTTCTACTTGCCACAGTATTTCAGAATATATATAACATTTAAGAAGCAAAAGGCTGACTCAATCAAGAATACCTAATCTCTATAGCATTTTGAAAACATTTTAAACATTTGAAAATACTTAACAAACTTTTCGAATCTAAGCTTTGATACCACCTTTTCTGTATCATTTTTTGGGTGTTGAAGTTTTTCAGTCTAAGAAAAATACTCTGATTGTTCTTCTCTATCTGAGGGCTACTTTGCACCATGGATTATTTTACTCTGCTACTTCTGATTCCTCCCTTACAACATATTATAATGCGGATTGGGCGAAATACCCTGACTCTCGCAAGTCCATTTTTGGTTACTGTTTATTCCCTATGTAGAATTTGGTTTCCGGTGAAGCAAAAAGCAATCCACTGTGTCCCGATCTTCAGCTGAGGCTGAGTATCGCAACCTTGCTAGCACAATTTGTGCGGCTTTATGGATTTCCTATATACATGCTGATTTGTCCCCACTATTGTAGTTGCCGATATCACTTTGGTGCGATAACTAGGCGGCCGTTCATATTGTGGCCAACCCCGTGTTTCATGAGCTCACCAAGTACATTAAGATTGATTGTGACTTGGTGCGGCATCACGATCTGTCCGGGTTTGTTTTACCGCAATTTTGTACCCCTAAGTCCCAGCTTACTGATTTGTTTACCAAGTCCCTTTCTGTTTCTCAGTTCTATTTCATTGTGAGCAAGTTGAACTAGTTACCTTCTTCAACTTGATGGGGTCTGTTGGTATATATCAGTGCATTTGTATTGTGATTTTTAAATTATGTTCATATATTCAGCAATAAAGATGAGGCATATGATGATCAAAATTGTAATTTTACTACACTATATAAATACGAATAATGTTGGTAGAATTGAGTAGTCTGATGCCATTTTATACACTCTTTATCTTATCTCTTTTACTCTTTTGACTTCTTTTTTCTTTCTTAACCCTAACCCTAGATCCATGAAATTATCAAGAAAATTAAGAGATAATGTCCTAATCTAAGACAAACTAGATAAACATGTCCTAAAATTAAACATTCTTATCCTAAATTAATCTCTATAAACGTGTATAACTCCTAAAATGTAAGAATTTAACTTTTGATGGGGTTTTTTTGGAATTAAATTCTTAAATAAATGTAACATAAAACGGTACCAAATATCAAGAGAAATATCAGATTTTTAATTTTTTTAATAGATTATTTATTTATTTAACTTAATTATTTTTTGTCGTATTTTATTTTTATATTGAATTAATTTGCAATAAATGATTAATATTTTTTATTATTTTTATATTAATTGCTTTATTGAAGTTAAAGTTTATAAATTATTAAGGTTAAAATCATATTAAAAAGTCTGAGTAAATTAGAATAACATGAAACGAGTTGATCAAGAAAATGTATTCGGATGAATTTTAATATGAATTTTTTTAAACGAGACTCACTTAAACACTATACTTTTATTGTCGCATTCAATAAAAATTTAATTCGACTCTTTGATTTGTTTAATAAAATTAAAAATTCATATTTATTTTATTTCATATCCAACTATACCAGTTTACTATTCATTGAACTCATAGGACTAATGGTAAAAGGTATTCGACCAGATAAATTAACGAATAAGTAATTCATCAATAATGTTCAGAAACATTCCACGTAGCAATATAATTTAGCAGAAAAACACAGTCATGTTTTCAATTAAAAAAACTGTAATGTCCCCATCTAACCACAGAACTGCGTCTTCTCCTTCTCAATCCACACATGGGTTAGTTTCTTCTAATTCTCCACTATTCAATAACTTCATACAGTATATACTGCACATTTATGTATGTGTTTACTCTGCTCACTGGGTTATTTTTCATTTTGTCATGTTTCTGATTACTTGGTTGTTTTGATTGTTCTATTTTGCTAATTAAACCTTTTTTTAATTGGGTAAAGTATATTTTGTTTGTTTGACATAGAATTGCCATAAAAAAATGGATGATTTGTAGGATTATTTAATTAGGTTTGTGAGTTTAGAAATCGTCAAGCTTTGCCTTGAAATGTTCTATAATTCTAAAACATGGTTTATCAATCTTGTTGAAATGTATCGATGCAAATTAATGTGCTTTTTGTCAATGTAGGTATTACTAGAGCCTAGAGGCAGTGTGGTTTATGCTTTTGAAGTGGTTTGATTATTCTGGAGAGATACACTATAAGATTTTTTCAATGGGTACTTTGACAATGTCTGGTAGTTGTGGGTTGTACGGATTGATCCAAGGGTCGAATCCATATTTTTCAAAGCTAACAGGGAAGACCCATGCCCTCTTTGGGGCTGATTGGCGAAGCTTGTGCTTAACGAGCAAACAGAGTGGTTTTATAAGTAGGGATGTGAAAGTTAAAGCTGGATGGTTATTTAATAAAGGAGGTGGTAAAGAATCAGAAGCAAGTTGCGAGCGCAGTGAGAGTGCTAATGAGGATATATTGATTTTCTTTTTTCAGTTGGATTTGGCAACTCGAGTTCAGGTTTGGCTGTGTAATTTTATAGCAATTTGAATTTTGTCCTATATCGCTTCTTTTGGCATGCCGCTCACGAGATTTTGTTGGTTTATTATTATGAATTGCAGTATGCTTTGAATATGGAACAGTATGACATTGCTCAACAATTAAGAAATAAGCTAACAGAGGTTGGTTGACAGTTTATGGACTTGTGGACATATGTTTGTTGGTCAAATTCTACCTTTCCTTCTTGAAATTGTATTTTAGAGAAATTGTGTTTTATCAGTGTTTTTCTTGCCTATTTCTTTTCTTCTCCACTTTTGTTTTCTATATATTGACTGTGTTCTCGTTTGTGAAGGTTGAAGAAGAAATCATCAGACAGCAGGACACAAAGAGGGGATCATCATCAAAGACTGAAGCTCAAGATAAAGCTTTAAGCATAATACGTTTGTGGTGAGGTCTATAATCCATGGAGGTTAAGATAATGAAATTCATATCAAACGAGAAAATGGAGTAAAAATTGGTCCTATTGGCAGAGGCAGGGAAACTTCGTTGCTTGGGTCACATTAACTTCTTATCATTCTTCCATTGCAGTGCAGATCTGCAGAATGCAATTGAGAAAGAGAATTATGCCTTGGCAGCTGAATTAAGGGACCAAATTTCAAAATTGGAGACTGAGTCATTAGCTGCATCAGCGAAAGCACTGGCGCATGAAAATGTTCAATATTTATTCCGCTTAGGGCAGAAAGTGAAACATAAAATTTATGGTATGAATGCACTGGTCCTGTTCGTTATTTCCAATCTTGTTTGTTTTCGATAAGCATCTACGTGGCATAATTTATTGAAGAATTCCATCCATATTTTGTGTACACGATTAAGCTTGTACTGATAGCAGGATATTGCATGATGGGACAAGGCTTGTGAATACTATTTTTGCATTCCCCGAATGGTAGAAAATGAAGAATCAGATTGCAATTAAATGGTTGTCAGTCAAGGGTGATGACTGACTCCTCCAATCTTGTTTTAAATGAATAAGTAGAGGTTTTACTATTTCTCCTTTTGGCAAATTCACAATGGTTCTAGGAAATTGTTAATTTTCCTTGATGAAGCTGTTGTGTCCTCCCTCAGCTGTTTATTTTCTGACAATTGCATTTTGAAACAATGCTGGTGCTTTTTGTGTGCTTGCAAAATTTGTCTTTCCATACATATCTGCATTCTTAAGATAATTTTTAATTTTTATCCAATCATGGCTTGTTTGGGTTACTGAGAAGCACGCCGTGTGTTAGGTTATCAAGCGGTGATTTGTGGAATGGATCCTGTATGCTGTGAGTCTAGTTCATGGATGGAGAATGCTCAGATTGAGAAGTTGGCCCGGGGTTCTACCCAACCATTTTATCAAGTAATGTTTTCATAGTTCTTTCTGGAATCCTGAAATTCAATGAACTGGGATTGCTTTGTGTTTCAAGGTTAATACTTAATACATCTGATGCGAAACTCTTTTGGCTTATATATAGAAATCAACTTTGGCAGCTGTTTATGCAAGTATTTAGTATTTGTTTTGGTGATAAGTGGGCACATGATGGCTTAGCTAATAGTGCAGAGGCAAATTGATCGGTTTATTTGGCCTGATGATGAATCATATAGGTTACAGAACCAGAAGAACGTTCTGCCATTGCTCCTTTTTTTTGGCTATTTCAACATTTTTTTTTCTTTTTTTTAAATGACATGTTGGAACCTTTGTATATGTCCACTTCATCTTTGTGCTTTGATCTCGTGCTAGCATACATCTCTTACTGATGAGGTTCGCATGATGCACAGGTCTTGGTGGATGTTCACGAGGATCCTAATCTGCTAGTGGCATATGGTGATTCTCTGCATTTTTCACCTTCCTTAAACGTCAGATATTTTGATTACTAGAAATGTTGAACCAAATTCAGATCCCGGAGGAGTTTATAAGAGCTTAACAAAAATCCCCATGTTCGTTTCCGAAAATTTATGCAAGTAATTGTGCTAATACTTGGTTGACATCAGGCTGATATTGCTTCTTTTCAGTTGCTGAAGAAAACTTGGTGGCCCCTGACCAACCAGATAAGGTGAGTCTATAATTTTTCTCAACATTGTCATGTCTTCTAAGGGTTAATGACATCCACGGTACCCAGGGTTTCCGACTCGCTTCAACTCGGTACCTTAAGTTTATTTTGTTTCACAAACACACTCGAGGTTTGAATTTCGTTTCAATACACTACCCAAGACAACACCTTTCTCCAGAAAGT
>CANYCX010291587.1:0-19903 GCA_948193385.1 Breynia disticha f. nivosa
CTTAGGTTATGAAAGAAATAAGAATCGAATTGACCCTATTTCAATTATAACCTGTCAAAATACAATACGTGCCATATGTTAGCATAGTCATGTACAAAAATCTCAAAACCCTAATCCAACTAGTGCACTGCACACCTCGGCTCTTATTTTTTTAATCTCCAAATTACTGAGCAATGCACACCTTCTCGTCCAAAATTTCACCTGTTCAAAATTCTGCCAATATTGAATATGGTAGGCGTGAAATGCTGTGAGTTTATGACAACTCAGTAAGAAGCACTTACCAAATGGACAACCATCCACAAATTTTAAATAATCACATAAATATATTATTTCAAATTATAGGTCTATTCAGGGGATAGAATGAGGTTACAAACTCAGAATTTATAAATTTACAATGCTTCATACACCCAAGGCAAACATTATCTTAATTTTAAGCACAAAATAGGTGAAAACGCATGATCATAACAGTGTACGCGTTGTAGTTCGAAAACTACATGGCTTCGCCCTAACCCCGCGTACTTTGGTAAAACAAACGCGTGCTCAGCCTCAAACTACGCAGGTTCAGGGTGACCCAGCATACTTTTATGCCACCCCGCATTTCTACTTGTAACTCATCTAAAAACTCAAACAAATCACACAACATAATTCATTCACATTCAAACATCAATCCAACACATTTCCTATCATTTTCCATCTTAATTCACTCATTCAATTCACAATTAAATTTTCAAACACCACTTAAATGATTATAGCAACATCATTCATAGCATGATCCCAACATATTTCAATCCAAAATATATAATCATACTTAACCAAATCTCCATTAATTAATCATTTCTACTTCAAATGTTCAATATACAAGAATTAACCAAATCAACCATTCTCTCTTAATCATTTAAGATTTTATATTCATACATCCATCTCACCAATCAAACAAACATCTATATGGCCATCTTATTCACAACAAAATGATTATGAATGAATGTCCTCTAATGCCTTCTAATGCATTACATATGATCTCACTCTTAAGTTCTCAAATGACACCTTTATTTGATTAATTCTTTAAACGTTTGCAAATGGGCCTTGTCGGCTGGGAGTATAGGTTATACATTTTGGATCCATATATGATTTTGCACACAAAGTGCCAATAGTTTTGCAAACAAAGTGCCAATAATTTTTCACACAAAGTGCCTATAATTGGCACACTCTTACACCCTTAGATGTTTTGAGTTTATCCACACGTGCCCGGTGTAGCATGGTTTATAAACTACCCAATTTATAATTTTCTGTTCACAAAGAACCATAACCACTCCCTCTTTCTTTATTTACTCACAAAGAGTCTTTTATATGTTTATGCTCACAAAGAGCCACTGACACTTTATTTACTCCCTAAGAGTTTCCACGTGCATGAATGTAAAGTGCATACTTATGCAACCAACCATGCATTCATAATCTGTTCATACTATGCTTTACAACCAAATGTTGAATACAATTACCAACTCATCTCAACTCCATCAACAATTCATCAAGCATAGTTCGCACATATACATATAAGCACAATATCATCCATCAAATTTACTTTCAACCTCATATACCAAAACAACAACATACCCTTCATATACAACATCCACAAATCACATCAATCAACCATTCCACAAGCCATACATCGCAACAATTTCCACATAACAACCATCATCATTCATACTGAATTTACACCAATCATTCTAGATTCATAAACAATTCCAACATCAAATCAATCCATCAACAATCCCAAACAATTATTCAAAACATACAAACAAACAAGGATGGTTGCATTCGTGCTACTTACCTTTCAAAACTTGCCTACTGTCCTATCTGGGAACCACCTTCGCCCTGATTAGGTCCTCTTAATCACAATTTAAAGATTATATTAATTACATATATATGTATACAAATTCGCTAGACGATAAATGAACGATGTTATGGAGTTTATATATTTGTTTATCATAATTTCTCCTTTCATTTCTCTTTCCTCATTAACTACTCTCACCTACCCTTCACTTAATCCAATTCTTGTTTTATTACCAACCATCTTCAACTCACTTAATAAACTCATGGAGGTATAATTCTACGATTCTTACTATCTGATACATAATCTATATCGAATTCTACAGCTCCTAAACACTAAGATTCGATGAGGTTTGGGCTTGGTTAGGGTTTTTCGAATTTGGTTCGGGTTTTTGGAATGAGAAACGTGGATGAAGGAGAGGTGTAGAGAGAGGTAGGAACAAACTCCTATATATATGCTTGGTAAGGATAGTTTTACCCTCAGCAGTACAAGCTATCTTTGTTTCGATTTTCTCTCTCTCGATTGAATTAACCTCGATTGATTTTTAATCCTCACAACGTCCTACACTCCCCATTGATTGATAATTAAAATATTTTTTGAAAAATTTATTCATACATTTATTAAATATTCTATTAAAATTTTTAAAATTTACATAAATGGAGGGCGTTACATATTCGCTAATCTGTGTGTTATTGCTGTAAAGGAACCACGACTGGGGTTCTTTCTTGGTGTCATAAAGGTCACTATAATGTATTCTAAAGTGGTAGTTACTGTTCTTGTTCAAAAGTGCTTACGATTTTGATGGAGGAATAGAAAGGTACGATTTCTCTTTGCAAGATTCGGTCTTTATGTAACCTAGTTGTCAACCGATTGAATATAGCGTAGTTTTAGTTGATTTTATGTCGATCCTTGGCTGTTTTCACGTGTTTTTGATGTTTTATTTCGCTGCCATTGAGTATAATACACCCATGCTATTAAGCACCCAGGGCGTGTTGGTACTATTCAAGCCCATTCTCTTGAATTAACACAAACATGTCCACAAACCTGTCTCAAATCATAACCAGTATAATCTATTGCATCAAGAATTAAAATTATGCAAAAGAAGTCGATAATCTATAAAATATGAACTATTCAGCGTGTAGAATCACATTTAAACTTAAAATGTATTTTTCAATCAAAAAGGATTTTAATTGCAAACCAGCACTGAACTAACGTACGTTAAGATACATTGGTAATGTATGTTAATGAACTTGTGGTCACATTCAGAAGAGCCAAAGTGTTGCTTTTTTTTTAATTTATGTGGATGTATGATTAATTGATTTAGCTAAATTAACATTTTAGAATTTGGGTTCAATTAATGAGTTAAAACTTTATAATTTAAATGCATGTTGTTCGTTGTTAACTTTGGCTTTTACTAACAATATGATGCTAAATTTTATCTTTCCGTTAAATCATAAGTGTTTAATTTCATTAAAAAAATTCTCAATTTTAAACAGTTGGGGAGTATATGAAAAACTTTAATTTGTGTGTATATATATATATATATATATATATAATTGTATGACCATCTCGAAAAGTTTAAAGTGAAAACCTTTTTCAAATACAAAAGGGGGTTTAAACAACACTATATTTACTTATGGAAATGTCCATCGTCGTCACACCCTTGTTGTAACATCCTAAATATATGAAAATAAAATAATATGAAAATAGGCTTAAAATTGAAAGTAAATCGGATGAAAGTAAATTGGAAAAGAATGGCACGAACAATAGTGTGAGTTGTGCTTGCATTTTGTTGGACTGTGCCATGCTTGAGAAGTGGACATGGTTAGCACGGGAGGATGGCACGAATCATGCCTAGGTGGTTGGCACGACAAAGTAGCACAAGACGTGCTTGATTTTACTTGAACCATGACATAAGGACGGGCCACGATCTGATGGCACGACTTGTGCCAATGGTCGTGCCATTCAGAAATAAAATACTGGATTCGATTTTAAGGCTTTTTGATTGACAGAAAACTCGCATAACTGTCCTAAAACAATATAGAACCCTAGAGAGGATTTGGGGCTCGATCCTTAATGAATATTATAGGAGTTTTACGGGGAAAAGATTTTGTGAAAGGTAAAATATGATTCATTATGTGTATAAATATGTTTTGGTAGTATGAAAGGTAACAAATTTCGAGATGGAATGAGATGGACTCTATGTGAAATTGTTGAATTTAGTTGGATTAAAGTTGTTAGTAACTTTGTGAATGCTTTAGGAAGAGTTAAGCATAAAACGTATGAGAATTATAGCTTTGGGGTTATGAACGAAAGAAAATTGAGGGCTATATTCTTTTTACGAAAATTATGTGAGAAAGTAATAAGTGGTTAATGGAATTGTATGGAATCTATGTGATAGGAGGTTAATTACGGACCTTGGATAAGAGTTGGACTTTATACCAATTTTACGAAGTCGAGGTGAGTGTTTTACACTTACTATTGGTATGTTCATGCTTTTGAGTAATGTTATGGTTGTGTAAGCTTATGATGTTCTCTACTATATGTTTATGATTGATGATTGATGAAAGGCTTGCAAATAATGAAGTCTTGGATTGGATCGAATGATAGTAGAGTATTATGCACTTGATAAGATATACTTGCATATGTTATTATGTCTTGAAGATATAAGTTTGTGTTTTGGAAGCACTTAATCTAATTAATGTGTCTTATTGAAATGGAGAATGTAAGTATAGTACTTGTGGATTAAGCTTAAAACATGAATGTGATATTTGCTTAATCTACGTTAATTTTTAAGAATTTAACGAATATAGAAATGCATTAGTTAACACTTGATAACGATAATCTAATTATATTATACTTGTAAATATTTGGGAAAAACCTGTGAGTGCTTTCTTAATGAGAATGTGCCATCATTCCATTTGATAAAAGGATGCATAGCATGAGAATTGTGAATTTATGCCTTTGTGGCTTATAATTTGTGTGTTTTATGAAACATGCCTTGAATGTTCAAATACTATGTGCTATTGAATTATACAACTATATGAAAGGTATTATATGAGCTATGTGCATATGAGCTATGTGTTTCCTGTGTGGCTATGCTATGTGTTAAGTTATGAATGTTTCATATACAATCACGTGTTGCATCTTATTTGTGTGACACAATTTGTGTGAACTATGGACGCGCTGTGTGTTGTCCTTATTGACAAGCTATATGCTTAGAGCTGTGTGCTCAGACTATATGTCAATCCTCTGTTGTTTGCTATAGAGGAATCCTCTATTGTGTGTTATGAAGGAAAAACAAAACCTGGGTCATGCTATGTACAAATGCATTGACATTTCATTTTCATTTCATAAGTGAATTCAAATGAGATTAATGTTATTTGACGAGTTTCTGTGTGGTTTTAATGGTTGTGTGGTTGCTAAGGTTGTGTGCTTTCTTGTTATAGCTTAAAGTTCTGTGCTATCTATTGTTGTGTGATTAATGAATTCTATGTGATATGTATTATACCTTGATTTGGTATATATCTATGTGAACTTGCTGATATGCTATGTGAGATATTGTTGATAAACGGTATCGATATGCTCTTTTGAATACTTTTATGTCTTAGAGCATATATGCTGCAGTTATATGGTAAGTAATTAGAGTGGATAGAATGATTTATAAGAAGATGTAATGATGTGTTTGATTTATTAAGGGATGTGGTTAAGAGTAAATTAAATAAGGTACTTAACTTGTTGAATGATAATGATAAAGATGAGAATTTATAAGTGTTTGGACATTGTTATGTGAATGTGAATGAAGTTGAGTTGAGAAGTGTTAGAAATGTGTATACATGAAATGCTTGAGTTGTAATAGAATTTTGGATTGTTTGAACAAGTCAGAGGAGCAGCACGATATCGTGGTGAGCAGAACGGACATTGTGTTGAGCCCACGCTGTCCAATTCTCTGGCACGACCCCTGTCCAGAAAAGTGTTCATGAAGAAGATGAGCACGAGGGCATGCCAACAGCATAACTTGTGCTCACAGTATATTTTTTTGCGAACAACAGATTCAATTGAATGAACAAAACTGTATTAATATGAATTAAACACTTAGTAATTAAAATTACTCACACGTTTGTTTGATTGTGATGCCTGCAGGTTCGTAGAACTTCCATGAGGATGATTCGAGCACGAAATTAATAACTTCGATAGTATTGTAAAAGAGGTTGCAAAGGAGTAAATTGATTTTACACTTTGTATTGTAAATTCTTTGGTATAAACACTTGCATATGTGTTAAGTTGTTGACTCTTTCCAATATAGACTTATAATTATCCATGTTTTTAAAAGAATAGAATTGAAAAAAATTTTGATTGTCACACTTGCCCAAGTATGGAATCCTCCGCCAACCTGTTACAACACCAACAACCACAACAAAATAGGTGAGTATAAAACTCAGTAAGTGAATACCTCATTCATCACTTACCTGGCCATATAAAGTCCAATGCACTCGTTCATTAAATTACTCGCAGAATTCCACTATTATACGATCCACACTTTTTTAGTCTATGGTCTTAGGAGGGAACCCTCGATCTGCCTATTTGATTTATATTCTCGTTCCATCTCCCTATTGTCACTCTCCCTGTTTCTACTTCCTATTCACTCTATGTGAACCAATGCCCTCACATATATACCGGTGTTCTCTAACACTCCATGCACAACAACTCAATTGTATACTTATTTAGGTTACTTATCTTATTTCATTCATTCTATAAGGTGGTCGCATCATATATTGTATATCCTACCCCTCAGTCTTAAGTTCATTAGTGATTTTTCCTCTTTTTGATGCCTAGACTTCTATCCACCACTATTGGCTAAATTCGCATTATTCATTTGTCTTGATTTGACGTTGCCTATTTAAGTTTGTGTCCTATCATTCACGAAAAGTTTTACTATTTTTCCTAAATCCTATGATACTATATTTAGGATGCTCGATCTAAAATTCAGGTGCTTTATTTGGCTCACAATTGTTTACTTTTAGGTCCCTAACTCGACTCTGATTATGTACCAACTCTAAGATGTATTATGGTAAGTTTTTCTAGGTTAAATACACTTTTGGGCAAGAATAACGTAAGTTAGATTAAGGCTAACGTATATTATTCTTGTAGCCATCTTTCCAGAAATTCCAGGCAAGAATAACGTGAGTTAATTCCACCATTAACGTACGTTACTTTCATGAAACGTAGGTTAACTCCCAAATAAACATACGTTATTATGCATCAGCACACTAATGTTACCCATTCCAAATCACCTCAACACTTAGCAAATTTTCACCTCAACTAACTTTAAACTAAGTATATTTCATGTCATTCAATTCACCTACCTAAACATCTATATGCACACAAGTATTAAACCCATCAAACATAATACAAATAACACAAGCAAGCATAAACATATATCACACATAAACTTAATGCACTCAACTCTCACTCCACATACATATATCTTATGCAACAACCTAACACCATACTACACATAAGCCATACATTCATTTCCACAATTATCTTTAACATGTCACACTCACATTTCCACCTAATTCACACCTACTCATAAATCACTTAAGACATAACGCAATCATTCACATATCATCCTTTTACACATTTTAGCAACAATACCATTATTATACACATATATAGTTATCCACTTTCTATTCACATACACTTTACTCATTTTATTAATACATTAGCATTCCCACATGTACACATATAATTCCTTTCAACATTCTCCATACATGCAATATTCTTACTCAGCTCATTCATGCAACACATATCATATAATCAATCACATAACACCCAAATATGTTAAATATGTATGCATCATGTTCATGGCATGCCCTTTTCTCATTCTTTTCTCAATGTAATGCTTTCTCTCACAGAGGATCCTCTCTCTCTTTCCCTTGGTTGTTCAATTGGTGTTCATAAGTTTAGGATTATCCAGTCTCGTATGACACCTTTATATCCAGGCACATCTGTGTAGGATTACCAGTCTCATACTACCCTTTTCTCTCATTGGTCAACTAGTGTTAATGTGCTTAAGATTCCCCAGTCTCACATGACACCTTATCATTTAAGGCATATGCACTTAGGATTACCTAGTCTCGAATTACCCATTCTCTCGTTGGTCAACCTATGTCGATGTGTTTAGGATCTCCCTGTCTCACATGACACTTTATCGTTCGAGGTATATGCGCTTAGGATTACCCAGTCTCTCATTACCACTTCCATCTTTACGCTATATAAACGGGTGTCGATGCGCTTAGGATACCCAGTCTCACATGACACCCTCTAGCCATGGCACTGTGCTTAGGATACCCAGTCTTACATTGCCATTGTTACGTAAGTTGACCAACTGAGCGTCAATGCGCTTAGGATCACCCACTCTCACATGACACTCTCTAATCTCTAGCATATGTGCTTAGGATCACCCAGTCACACATTGCTAGTTTCATCCATGTTGTCTAACCAAGAGTCGGCAAACATATTTATCATTATTTCTCATTTTCTTTATCAAACATCGTGTGACCTTTCACTTCCATGTCCCTATCCTAAATCTACGATGCATGTATGCCACATGCATGTATGTCATGAATGCACATGCTCAGATTTCACTTTTCCATAAGTCTTTATTCAATAACTCAGGCACACAATATATTTATCCAACAATACATTTGCATAACTAAGCTAAATCTATGAATAGTGCATCCAATTAAGGCAATCCCAAAACATTTATCACAAATTCCACACATTAAGACACTTCACACATCTCACACATCACATTTCAATTCCATTTAATCGAACTCACAACGATAATACACATAATCATGTTAACATCCATACATTCATACGATCCCACTCTCAAGTATCATCATTCAATCTTATTCCACTAGTCACAATTTACATCACACATGTCAATCATCATACTATGCCCTCAAGACATTATAGTTCAATCATAATTTAACACATATATTTCCTAAGTCACATCATTAAGCCTACATTTCATTCATTTCTCAACACACTTTATACCATACTAAGCCAAGGAAAACACATTCACTTCATGCCACCACAACCAAATACATCAATCAAGCACATTAAGACATCAAACACACTACACATCACAGTTATCCTTTAACACATATGCATAAACACATCATACACAACATTCTATAGCATAAGGTTTTCAATTCATGTTAATTTACACACTCAAGTTGACATAATTAACCATGCAAGAGACTAGATATGGATAAGTAAGTGGCGAGGTACACACTTACCTCCAATCTAGGCATGCCCCTTCGGCGATAGCCACGGTTCCTTTGCAAGCTTCGATCCCTACAATATTTGTTAAAATAACACTCACATGTAATGCATTTACACCATTCAACTCTAATTCCTCCTACCCTTCCATTTTTCCTATTGCAAAAAATCCAAAATCCTAACCCGATGGTTGTCTCTCTTATGATTTCGTTTATCCATTATGACATTCATCCTAAACATCAACTTTCCTCATTGACACCTCTAATTCCATCAAATCCCCAATTTCCCAAAACCCCAAAACCCTTAATCTTCCCTAAATCTAACGATTTTATGTTTAATGGTTACACATATAGAAACTCTCATAAAACCCATTCTCATGCTTCCCATTCTCATGCTTTCCCTACCACCAAAACTGTCCACTTGAGGAGTGTAATAGATTACATTTCACATATTCAGTGACTAATAAAGGAGCTATTATCGTGTAGTCTGACTATGAATTGAGCATATACTAAATTTTCTCATCAGATTTATACTTATAGTTGTGCATCTTTAGTATACTCCATTGTTTTAATATATTTGAGTACTTAAGATGTGATGCTCAAAATTCAAAATCTCTTTTCCTTAACTATTAGTTTATTTATTATTTTTCTTGCCTTATATTACCTTTTTTAACATAATGAATTTTAGCTAAATGTTATATGCTAACTCAAACTTGTAGAAACCTTCGAGTATCATTTGAAAGGAAAGGAAAGAGAATCACAAAACCATTACTTTATAAAACATAACCAAAACTCAATGCCTTGGGGAAAGTCCTATACGGCGGGTATCAACAACAATATGACATAACAAGTTTGCAAAATATTGTTTGTAGAAAAACAAAATGTGTGGATGGATTCCTTGACCTCGTAGCGATAGTCCTAAGAGTCTCTAAAAATAGTGTTGAGAGTAAGCAATCTACGCGGCAGCCTCCTCGTCTGTAATACAAACACAACCACAGAAAATGTGAGTACATAACTCAGTAAAAGTATGTCTCTCTCGTCACTTACCTAACCATATAAAGTATAATACACTTGTTAATTTATTCTCACTCTTATCTGACTTATTAGGTTATCGTTCTTTACTCACGAAATGTTCTACTCTTTTCCTTAAACCCTAGGATACTTTTCCTGGGGTACTTGATTCAAGATTCATTTAGTGTTATTTAGTCTATAAATGATTACTTTTAAGTCCCTAACTTGGCCCTCATCATGTTATAACTTCAAGCAGTGTTGGAATACAGTTTATGGATCAAAATAACCTTCTATTCCTCATTAACGTACGTTAAGTTAGGTATTAACATACGTTAGTGATACTAAAAAACTTTTTGCAACTCAAACGGAAGATAGAACAGTCTAATAGGTAGATAAAGTACGTTAAGTGCATCCTTAACATATGTTATCCAGTTGCAGACATAATAAACTAGGCATTCAAATCACCCACAATCCTTATACTTTTCACGTAGACACTAACATCTTCCTAAACATACCTTATACTGTGAGACTCAAAATTAAAACCATTATTTTCCAAATATTCAAAACCATTCCCGATTTTAAATTTCAAATCTTAAAAATGTAAAATCGTTTATCCAATATTTTCAAACCTTTTCAACACAAACATGGATATAGAAAAGAGTTAATCAACTTTTACAATCAATATAGTTGAAATACACTTAAACAAATTTACTTTAGATATTTATTTACAAATAATCCATGTTTGCTCAAATACGTGCTCGAATCCTCCTCGCAAAATCCTGCTAAACCTTCACAATCATTTAAACAATAAACGGGGTGAGTATAAAATATACTCAGTAAGAATTCTTAGCTTATATAACTTAAATGATGTGCACGGGAGAAATATAAATCAGCATGAGGACGTGCCTATTTATCTTCTCCCTATGGGATCCCCGTAAGCCAGTCAAACAATTCACACAGATACTAAACAGCACACAGCTATCAACCACACAGATTTATCAAACACATCTGGATCAATAAGATCTCAATATAGCACATGGTATTACAATAAACTAGCACCTAGCCTCAGTAAGATCACACGATCACTTAATATAGCACATAATAGTCTTTAGATCATACAGATCAATTCATACAAAATATCTAACCACACAGGTAGTGAGAATAAGCAGTTCACACAGAACAGTAGGCAGATAGCACACAGCATTCTTGAAGCACATAGGTTCTATCTCACACAGGGATCAATAATCCACACAGAAAATAGTAAGCCAGATCATACAGATCTATATCCACACAAGATAGCATACACGAACCACACAGTTTAACATCCACACAGGTTATCATCCACACAGGATAGCATATATATAACCACACAGGTAACACCCACACAGGATAATGTATACGAACCACACAAGTTCAATTGTCCACACAGAATCAGAATTATACCGTTATACATATATGAATGTAAATATATGATATGAAATACTAATGCAAATCCACACAGGATGACCCCGGGTTTTGTCCACCATAGCACACAGTAGTGGAGATCCTCTATCACACATAGCAGAGGAATGGCACACAGCCTGAGCACACAGCTCTTAGCATATAGCTCATAAATACGGACCGCACACAGTCCAAGACAGCACACAGTAGGTCCTCATCCACACAGGAATAGTATTTCCACATAGGCTCGTGTCATACAGATGTTTATGCAATATGTGAATGAATGAATGTCATTTGTATAATATCAGCACACAGCATAGAAATGACTTTTGCATCAATATCCATAATAAGAATGACATTCGTACCAGCAAACAGCATAAGAATGACATTCGTTTCAGCACACAGCATAGCTCACAACCCAGCTCACACAGAGTAGATCATATACCACACACGTATAAACATATATCATGCTTTCCAATATATCAACACACAGCAATAAGAAAGCATGTCTATAACTCACACAGAGTATATAACAAAACAATACCACACAGGTATAATATTAACATATGTATATCAAAACATACCATATAGGTATAATATCAACTATATGTCAACATTTAACAATCTTATCATTTTCAATATCATAAGTCATCCAATTTGACTTATCATCAATCCATTCATTCAATTCACTTTCAGTCTGATTCATCGAACTCTAGCAATCTCAGCAATTCATTATAGGCCAACTATCATTACTTATAAAGAAGCCTAATTAATATAGTACGAATCAGTTTAGTAAGCGTAAGAATACTTACCTCGAAACAAGAAAAATCAACTAAGCTAACACAGCTTAACAATCAGTCCTCAGTCGTAAAGATCCTCTTGTATGTAATTCATAAGATACAAGGCATTAACTAACTAGTAATACATTCATTCTTTATTTAACATTAATAAAACATCCTTTGTCAACCTTAAGTCAACCATTCTTCATAATTTTCTTTATGACTAATGTTTCCAAAATCCATCCATTTAAGGATACCCTCTTCTAATTCATACACAATGGGTTTACTCAAATTCTAATCATTCAATAACATATTTTTCCAGCATCAATTTCCATTCAAACACATGAAATCAACAAGGTTTACAATTTCAGCAATCAATCATTCGTAAACCTTAACTAAACCTTAGGTTTTCATTCTTTTCCATCAACTTTGCTACATAAAATCATCCTAACATATATCTAAACTCATGCCCAACTTCTTTACATAATGATCAACAATTCCAGCAATCAAAACATCAATTTATTTCCATTTAATCCAACAAAAGCAACCATAAACCTTAAATAAACCATATACATCTTTCTACCCTCTTACCTTATCAACTTATACGAGAAATCAAACTCCAAATAATTTTCCTTGCTCAAATCTCCCTTCTTCTCAGTTTTCCTTGCCTCTCTTTGGCTCTGGAATGTTAATTAAGTATTTGATGTTTCCGTGAAGTTCTCGATTGATCAGTTTATAAATTTTTCAAGCAAACAGCTCACACACGTGGTGGCAATGTAGCACGTACTCCACTAACATGTTCATATGTGTTCATAAGTGTTCATTCCATGTTCATAGGTGCTCATTTCTGATTATGGTCATGTTCAAATGTGTTCATTTGTTTTCATCTGGATCAAAACCTAAACATATAACTCATCATTTTTAAGATACATTTATAAATTCATGGTTAAACCTTTATTTATCGTCATTTTTCGACGAAAAATATCCGGGATGTTACAGTTACAGTCAGTCACATCATCACTCTTCATTGCTTTCACCATTATCCTTACTCACAATTTTGAAAACTGAAAAGTAAAAGAAAACCAAAAAGATACAATGCTTTAAAAACAAAAAAAATCTCTTGATTTGTGTTAAAATGCAAAGAAAAGTGAAAAAAAAAAAAAATACAAGAAAAAAGACTAAGTAATGAAAGGACATGGTGTTCTCATTTAAAAAAATAGAAAAAAGAGAAATGAAAGGCTTGATTGTAGATAATGGAGGTTTTTGTGGATGTGAGAAGAAAGAATGTCGTGAATTTAAAACTTTGGGAGATTGTTAATTCCAAAAATAGTCTCTTAATCTATTTAGCGGGGCATAAGCATTAAAATTCAAACAAAAAATGACATTTTCACAAAAAAAATATCAACATAAATATTTACATAAAAAAAATTAATTAAAGGTATTTTTTCAAATGAATAATCTAAAAGAGAAATGTCAAATAATTAACTCAAACTGGTCATCTATTCATTTTTATGGGTTAATCACACTCTATTTTTCATTCTTTTTTTTTACAAAATTTTTACTTTTTCAAAATTTACATTTCTTATGGGATTTTTTTAGTTACATTTCATATGAAGTAGGTTTTTTGTTGGTTTAAATGTAATATAAAATTTTGTAAACTTTATATCTGTATAAATAGTTCTACATCCAAAATTATATATATATATATATATGAATTTTAAACTTAATATAAACTTTGGTATATGTTGAATCGTTATGTTATTTATTTATTTATTTATTTATTTTATGAAGATTAATTTTTACCAATTTTTTATGATTTTAAACTGAATATTAATTTTATGTAAATATTATATCAAGTTCACATATCATAATAGTAAGGTATATTTATAAATTAAGAAAATAAGTCAAAAAATACTTTATCAATTTAAACTTATCATAAACTTTCAACTTGATATATACTAATTTTTTTTATGTGTTTCATTAAATTTTGTAAAAATTAATATTGTATAAACTTTATATAGCACTTAAAAATAGTTGGAAAACTAATTCGTATTTTTTTGTTTACGAGAAGTCAATTATATACCCGCTTAAGAAAAATTGAATCAACATTACATATTAAATCTTATTTATAAACCTCAAATATATAAATTAGGAGTGAACACTAAATATATAATCTTCAAGTTGAGAGTTAATTTTTCGTGACTTTACCTTGCAGTTAGGTTTTTTTTTCCACAAATATGCATTAAATAAAACATTATATTTATGTTAAATATTATACCAACATATGTAAACACTTGATACATAATATTTTTTTGTCAAAAAAACAAGTGTTAATGATTAAGTAATTAGTGTTAAAAAAGTGTTAATTTCTTATGGGATGCAACTATAGAATTTACAGTAATAAAACTCTATGTTTGCCTACTAGTATGCAATTGAAAAAGAAATTGAATGTAAAAATGTAATCAGCTCTATTTTTGTTCAACAATATATCAACATCAACCATTGATCTACATATTTTTTTTTCTAGCTCAAGAGTCAACATCAACTATAAATTTTTCTCTAATC
Source organism: Breynia disticha f. nivosa (assembly GCA_948193385.1). NCBI lineage: Eukaryota > Viridiplantae > Streptophyta > Magnoliopsida > Malpighiales > Phyllanthaceae > Breynia > Breynia disticha. The sequence goes on from CANYCX010291587.1 coordinate 14,916, forward strand.
GACAGATTCAATCCCAATTTAGTTTGTATTCTATATAGGCTAGTTGCATGCATGCCAAATTTCAAACTGTCAACAAACATTTTTATGATCAAATTTTGAAAAACTAGAATATACAAACTGACAATAATATAATATTTATATGGAATATAAAATAAGTTAACATACAAACAAACAATAATATATATGGCAGATAAATTAAGTTATAAGTCTTAATTTATTCTTATAATATTTATTAAAACCAAATTTATAATAAACACTTCTTTAATGTTGTTTCAAAGTAAAATATGCAAAGGTCAAAAAACATGTTTCAAGAATTATTTTAGAAATGAAATTTCAGTCGTAAACACAACCTATAAAGAATCTTATAAAACAAAGATCAAGGACATATTTCAGAATATTTTTAAACATAAAAATTATAAAACCGGTGTGAATTAGCTAACTTCAATCAACTTCTTAAGAAGTATACTTCATAGAAAAATAACTTATCAATAATTTTACTTCACAAAAAGTGTAATACAAGTCTATTTGTTTAAATTTTAAGTTCCCCACAAGTATAATGATTTTTTTAATTAATATTTTTTTATAAAATAATTATGAAAACGAAGATATTGTTACCCTTTCAATCATTCTTTCATTTTAATGTGTTATAAACAATTTTTTTATTATCAACTCATAAATTATGAGTTTGTGATTCTAATTAATTGTGTTGATATTTGTAAACAACTTCAATTTGATAATTCATTCCTTAATAATCATAGAGCAAATATTTTATACAAATAGAAAATGATATCATTCTCATTTTCAATAATCATAATTTATCGATTTTTTTTCTCTCATAAGCATTGTGTAAGTAGTTAGTGAATTTGTTTAAAAAAAACACTTAACAGAAGAAGCAAAACGTGAAACTTTTATATTTTGACCGTATAAATTTTAATGGGTAATATTAGATTTATTTTAAAAAATAATATGTAATTTTAGAAAATAAAATTAAAAATACTTGTATGAGAGAAATTGTTTAGAGAAATTAGCTTCTCATAAAATTTAGAACCTGAAGCCAAATTTCTAAGGAGTTCAACTTTACTTTTTAATTAAATGAACCGACTTTTCTTAGATTGTGTTTAGTATGAAAGAATTTCATAGATATATTTGAAATTCATTTATAATTTTAAATTTTGTTGTTTGGTTTACACCTTTCTAAAATTCAAAATCTTGGATTTATAAATGAAAGAATTGAAATGTTTTAAAATGATGGAATTGTAAATCTAAGCCAAAGTGTAATATTTAGGGTTTGTTTAGGGTTGCTGTTGACCCTAAACTAATTATCTTATTAATCATTTAATAAACATTTATCTATACTTTAAAGTCTAAATATTGTAAGATCTTTTTCGTATATTTACTTTCTACTCATTTATCTTTTACTTGTTAGCTCATCATAAACTATTTTTATACCATTTTCAATATCACACTGCCTCGAACACAATCTATATCAGTGAAACACGACCCATGGATACGACTTCGTGTTTAACTAGCACGTTCCTCGTGTTCATTCTGTACGATCCTTATTTACCTGTAACACACTACTTGTGTCATACTACATGGCTCGTATGGATAAGCTGAGTATGAAAATAATACTGTAGAATGATAACACAACTCGATAAACAAACTGCAATGAGTACTCAATCGATTCTAATCACTATAAATTTCATAATAAACACATCCTCAAGAGGCATTATAAACATCACCCATAAATCAATCATCTATCAACTATTTATCTGTATTACATATAACTTTGTTTTATGTCTCATTTCAATCCTCAAACAAGTTTATCATATAAAAATCATACTTGATATTAGAAAATCATCAATCATACATCATTTAAATGATAATTATACAAGATGAAAATGATCCTATTTTATACACTCTCTAAGGTAAGAGAGAGTAGGTCTGGAGCACAGTAGTTCAACTACTACTTCAATCTATCTTCATTATACCTGAAAACAAAATATAGATAACACATATTTTATGAGTTACGAGCTCATTGAGGAATCAATATATTTAATTCATTCAATTTCGCATCTGCTTCTAACAATTTGAATATCATTTAACTGAATTCTTTAACATGTGCTATAAATAACATTCAGTCATGCTATTACATTTATATGCACAATTGTGCATTCACATTTCTATGTACATTATACATTTATATTCATTGTGGTATTAATTCTTCATGTATTTATATCTGTATTTCTTGAATCTTGTACATTTATATACTTTCACATACAGTTACTTATTTTCCTGTATCCTGATTTGTGTTCATTTGACTTTTTGTATACATGTGAGTGATTCTGTATTCTTTTCTTATTTCATTTGTATTTATCCACACACCTCCGGAATCATATCCTAGTTTTGTTCATCTCCTTATTCTTTTCTGCTCATCTCTCTATATTCGCTCATCCTCTTATTAAATAATGTCATTTCCGCTCATCTCCATATCAATCACCATCATATCATCACCACCATTACCATTCATATAACTCTTTGAAAAATCTGTATATATATATTAAAGTTATGAAGGATCGTGTACTTCTTTTTCATAAAATTTATTCTGTATTTCATTTGGACATTTGCTTATGATTCATTATCGTTGATTTCATTTGAGCGTTCATATAAATATATATATATATATTGTATTTCCCGTAATCATTTAATTGTATTCTTCTTATAAGCATACATTCACCATTGCATACATTTCAATCATTCATATGCATATGATTCCATTTTACTGTGGAAATAAATTTATCTTTTGTGTGATTAACGTGTATGCATAATTCAATTCAAACACATATATCAATCATCACACATAACGCATCGACTATCAGCATCGTGACATATGTGCAACCCCTGCAGGCCACATCAACAATCTCACACTCTAGCAATTCTAACAGTTCATATATTTCAATATCAATAATATATTCACAAACAATCAATGATGCATATTTGTTAATATTTTTTCTTTAGGTGATCACACATATAACTGCACATAAAAATGAGACTTGATTACTCACATGTATGTCTATAATATCCAAAGTTTCTCTGGACCCCGACATAGTTTCATCGTCTAAATAATCGCCATATATATATATATATAAACAATAATCCTATAATTCAATATTATTTTGAATACAACTCTATATCACGTATATATATATATGAAAAATACAACTCTTTCTCTTATTCAATCTATAATTTAATTTCTGACAAATTCTAACTAATATATCTTTATAAAACTTCAAAAATTTACGAATAAAACTTAAGAATTTAGTAGTTGTTCTTACCTCTATTCCCCGATAATCGTTTATACAGTGTTTCCAGTTAGTTTTTCTCATATCTATCTCTTTCTCATAATCTCTCCCACTCCCGCTGCCTCTCTTTTCTTTCCTTTTTGTTTTCAAATTGAAATTTCCATTTTATACACCTTTAGTTGGTCAATACGGTCGTGTCGAGGGCAACATAACCGTGTTGAATACGATAATACTACTAACTGCTCTAATTTTCAAGATTTATGTATGTTCTGCAGCACAACACTTTCGTGTTGAATTCTGTACGGTCGTGTCGATCAACACACCCTCTTAGCACAACTCATGTTGATCAACACACCCGGTGCACTAGACTACACTTAACATATTTTCTATTTTTAACATTATTTTGTTGTTATCTATCATTTTTACTTTAATTTCATATCATTAAACTTATGTATTCATATAAATTACACCATATGAATAATATATATTAAATTTATATTTGATTATTATTATTATTATTATTCTAAGTCTATTTCATTAATTATATACTATTAAGATAGTATGTGATATTGTTGTTGCTGTTGGAAAGAGTATTGTTTCTAAAATTGTTGTTAGAAAAATCAGGCAATGTTTGGTAACATATTATGCAAAAATTAGTGTTAAATATAAAAATATTATTTTAAATTATTTAAATATTAAAAATACAAATTAGAAAGAAAATATTAAAGTTAAATTTTTAATTTTATTTATATATTTTTTTAATTTAAAAATAATAATTAATATTTTAAATTAAAAAATGTTGTCATAAAATGCTATATTAAAAAATATTAGATTTTATAAAAATTAAATTAGAATCAAAAAATTATTTTGTTACGAAAATGAAGAATTATGCTTAAAAGCATAAAGCTGTTTTTTGAGAAAGCATCAAATTGTAGTTTTTTCAAAAATCATCTTTTTTTCACCAAAAGCGACTTTAGAAAAAACAATTTTTTAGTATTACCAAACAGCTAAAACTTCTTTTGATATCTAAAAGCTATTGTAATTTTTCTAAACAACAGTACCAAACAGACTCTTAGAATTTTAAATCTAAGATGAAAAACTATTTACAGAATAAATCTTTATTTTTTTCACATCTTTTTTAAAGATATTTTAGTCATAACTTATAAATAAATATAAGATTTTAAACATACTAAGCAAATTTTTTATTTAAAAATTGCAAAATCAATTTATTATACAAAATAATTGAATTGAGTTGACAATTTTAATTCTTTATAAATTTAATTTAATTTCATGTATAAGTAAAATTAAAATTATTTTCATTTCATAAAAAATTATGTCAATACTTTCTTAGGCTTTGTTTGGTATGAGAGAAGTTGGATAGGGGAAGTTAGTTATAGAGAAAGTTAATTCCTTAACCATGTTTGATATCCATTAACTAAGGAAATCAATTTTACTATTGGGAAGTAAGTTCCCTTATATGGGGGAAGAAAAATTCTTAGGGGAATGGTGGAATTTTTCTTCCCTAGTTGGAAATGTCATTTTTGTCCCTTTCTATTAACATTATCTCATTTAATTTAAACATTTAATTACACTATATTTCTCTTATAAATATGATTTTATAATATTTTTTTAATTTTATATTTTAATTTTAAATTATAATAATTATTTTAATTTTTACAATTTATT
>CANYCX010291870.1:0-12690 GCA_948193385.1 Breynia disticha f. nivosa
GGTAACCGATGATCTTTATTGATACTGAGAACATGTATATATACACTTACAAGTCATAGATAGAATAGAAGTCTGAGAGATACTAATCTGTACAATATTTATCTACTATGTAGTGTTTGAGTAGGACTAGAATCCCTTACAAGTATCGCCACAATAACCATATTGGTTACAGCATAGGTCGTTTGGACACGGCTTTGTCCGACTACATTGCTATTGTGAGACATTCTCGAATTTTTCTTTTGATATGATCCTTCTAACTCCTCCAGAGTTACACTAGCTTAAGCAGTCATCACAACAGTATTCCTCAGTGTCGCCACAATAACCATATTGGCTTGGTCGTTTGGACACGACTTTGTCCGACTACATTGCAATAGTGAGACTCCTAGTCCTAGTAAATATCACTTAACCCAAAATATGATAAGGAAAAAATTATTTTACCAAAAGGTGAGAGACCCGAGATAAATACGATGTCACCTGAAATATTTTATTAAAATTAGCTATAAGAGCATCTCGACTCATAAATTTCTCCAAAAAACTTATGACCAATCAATATTCTATTAATTTTATATTTATTAAACTCTTTATCTTTATTCATAATAATCTGTTATCAAATTTTATAATGAAATTCATCATATTTCTCTTTAAATAAGTAAGATTCACTTTTCGATGGAGCTCACTTTCTAAAAAATTGTTTATGCATCATCATTAAATAGGAGGACCCCTATTATGAATGTTCTATCACATGAGTAACAATAAACTAGTACAATATTTTTTTTTTGTCTGAACCCCCGGTATCCCCGACACATTGGCCAAGACTAATCCGGGTTCGGAGCGAGAGGCACAGCTCCTCCCTCACGAAGGCGACTCTCCTCGGACTCGAACCTGGGTCCAAGCTTTTATGGGAGGGTTGGATTGTCAATCCAACCAACATTTCGTGGGTATAAACTAGTACAATGTTGTTGGAGCGTAATGAATGTCAGAGGCCCAATGCAGTAAAAGTCATGTGGAAAATTAGAGGAATGTCTACTATAAGAATTTACTATGCATCAATGCTTCACAGTATTTTATGATTTGTAAAAATGTGATATTTTATTTCCTATTTTGAAGACATGCACAATTTCATTTTTTAAAATGTGAAAATGTCCATTAATTATAATTTAGTAATTACCAACAAATAATTTAAAACAAATTGTTTACTGCCAATTAAATTCAAAAAACTGCCAAAAATACGTCCTAAAATTAGGAAACAATGTTAACCCATTCAAAAAATTAGAAATTAATATTTATCAACCTATTCATTAATGAAAATTTAAAAAATAAATCAGTGTGAACAACAAAAATCAATATTTTTACGTTATATAATTCACAATAAGATTACAAAAGGTAAAACACAATCCACGTATCAAACCTCCTTACAGTTTCTTAATTCGCTATGAGAGATGACAGACAATGAACAACTCTTGATTTACTTTTAGTATACAAAAGAAAAAAGAATGAAGAGCAACAATCTACGTGAGTAACAAATGAAAACAACCACAGAAGTATACATTCGTAGAACCTTTAAGAAGCCAACTGACACAACAATAAAGAAAAAGATGGGTAAAAGAATAACACATAGCCATGAAGAAAATCAATATATATATATATAGTACCACCAATAAGATAATAACATGTAGTCATTGATATAAGAATATCGTGACACAACAAGAAAAATACACGTTATGATGAAGATGTATAGCACCATTAGTGAAGTGCATGAAATCGTCATTATGTAAGAAAACTGGTCAAAAATATGGAACCACCATTATAGAAGAAATGGTGAAGAAAGAGTAGATGTCATTATGAAAAAATATTGGTGAAGAAAAATGAATCACCATTATGGAAAAATAGTGGTAAAAAAAGAACCACCATTACGGAAGAATATTGGTGAAGAAAAAGAAACTGCCGCACGGAAGAAAATTGCTGAAGAATAAAATGTCATCGTCATGAAGAAACCAATCATTCATATCTCCACCACAACAAATATACAACAAACAAGGAAATAGTAATAAAAATTAAATGAAGAATAGGCTAAAGAAAATTTTATATACCTTAAGACTAAAAGAATCGTCAAGAACTCAAAAAAAAATAGGAGAGCCTCCAAGATTGAAATATAGGGTTTAAGAAAATACACTACAGACATACCTATATACATCGACGGATACCAAAGTACGTGTGGTCGCCACAATGAATGTGTGCTCGCTCGACAACGCGTACCTCACTGGCCACCATGCATACTAAACAGACGTACAGACTTCACGACATCGTGTACTTCATTGCCCAATGCACATACTCTAGCGCCCATCATGTGTATTCACATTTCAAACTGCAATAAAAATACTTGTATATTGAAAAAATCCGAACATAAGAATGGGTAATTAGTTTTATAGGTTGTATATTTCGACTACGTAAGAAAGTCAAAATAATTTAAAGACGTAAACAAGATACTTTGTGCTCTTTAAAACTGGTCATATACTATGTACTGATTCGCACATACAAATATATTTTCCATTCAACATTCAAATGTTGAATATTGAATTCAAAAATAAATTTAAAATTTACAATGACAAAAATCATGCTCAAGGTACTTCCATTATTGGTCTATAAATAGACTCCTCATTAAACATAGGCTCTGATACGCTATTGTTACTCTGCAAAATTGATTATCCGTTTTTACATTTATTGCATTAAGCACGGAGCGTAATTAGAGACTCAGAAGACTTGTTTTTCTAAAATTGTGCTGATTAGTAAAATAAAAACTACTGCTATCAGGACTAATTCATTAAATGTTGCGTAATGAATGTAAATATCACTTAAGCCATATTGTTCTAATGTGGTGTATTACAAGAAGTTAAGATGTGGGATTATATAGACATGGAGTGATTTATGATAATCTATTTTTCTGTCTCTTGATAATAAATTTTATTGGTGGGATAAATATCACATTGGAGCGTAATAAATGTAAGTGGCCCAATTTCTTCCGCATCTGCAGCAACAAATGTCGTCCTCTGTTTAAATGAAGTTCCCAATCTGGGAAGTTGTTTTGGACAGTGGATAATGTTAACTGAATAAGTTCGTTTTCTCAGAATTTTACTACCAATTTCTATAAGTTGAGATTTCAAATAGGCAAGTATTATAATTACTAAATACAGTAAAAAAATAAATTTAAATTTTTGATTTGTTCTCAAAAAAATTTTAATGTTAATTTATAAAATTCAATAAATAAGAATAATTTTTAATTCAACATTTCTCGTATTAAAAATATATGTATTTTTCACTTTTCAAGTGCATTTAATTGAAAAATAAAGAAAAAAATTGCCAAAATATGATAAAGAAAAAATTATTTTACCAAAAGGTGAGGAACCCGAAATAAATACGATATCACCTGAAATATTTTATTAAAATTAGCTATAAGAGCATCTCGACTCGTAAATTTCTCAAAAAAATTTATGACCAATCACTATTCTATTAATTTTATGTTTATATATAGTACCCACCAAGAAGATAATAACAAGTAGTCATTGATATAAGAATATCACGCCGCCAAAAAGAAAAAGAAAATCATGTTAAATAAACTTGATATAAGAATATCACACCACGACAAGAAAAATACACGTTATGATGAAGATATAGCACCATTAGTGAAGTTCATGAAATCGTCATTATGTAAGAAAACTGGTCAAAAATATGGAACAACCATTATAGAAGAATCGTGGTGAAGAAAGAGTAGCTGTCATTATGAAAAAATGTTGAAAAAAAATGAATCACCATTATGGAAGAATAGTGGTAAAAAAGGAACCACCATTATGGAAGAATGTTAGTGAAGAAAAAGAAGAAGAAAATTGTTGAAGAATATAATGTCATCGTCACGAAGAAACCAATCATTCATATCTCCTCCACCACAACAAATATACAACAAACGAGGAAATAATAATAAAAATTAAATGAAAAACAGACTAAAGAAAATTTTATATACCTTAAGACCAAAAGAATCATCAAGAACTTCAAAAAAAAAACTAGGAGACCCTCCAAGATTGAAAAATAGGGTTTAAGAATATACACTATAGACATACCTATATACGTCGACGGATACCAAAGTATGTGTGGTCTCCACAATAGATGCGTGTTTGCACGACAACGCGTACTTCACTTGCTACCATACATGCTAAAAAAATGTGCAGTTACCACGACATCGCGTACTTCATTGCCCAATGCACATACTCTAGCACCCACCACGTGTGTTCACACTTCAAGCTGCAATAAAAATACTCGTATATTGAAAAATCCAAACATAAGAATGGGTAGTTAGTTTTACAGGTTGTATATTTTGACTGCATAAGAAAGTTAAAATAATTTAAAGATTTAAACAAGATACTTTGTGCTCGTTAAAACTGATCAAATATTGTGTACTCATTCAAACTTACAAATATCTTTCACGTTCAACATTCAAATGTTGAATATTGAATTTAAAGTTAAATTCAAAATCTACAATGACAAAAATCATGCTCAGGCTTCTATTATTGGTCTATAAATAGACTCCTTCTCATTAAACATAGACTCTGATATACTACTGTTGCTCCGCAAAATTGATTACCCTTTTTTACATTTATTGCATTAAGCACGGAGCGTAATTAGAGAATCATTCGACTCTCTGAAGACTTGTTTTTCTAAAATTGTGCTGATTAGTAAAATAAAAACTACTCTCTCTGTTCCTTAATGCTTATTAATTTAACATTAAACTCTTGTTTTTTAAAGATTGTTAATCTAATCTTTTTATTATTATTTTACCTAAAGTACCCTTAATTACTCAAATTAATTCTCTTTTCTCGTTCTCTTTTTCAGCACCTACTTTATTTAGAAAGATAAATAAGTCATTTTATACCATATTTATTAACTTTCTTAATCTGTGTGAAAAACCTAAACTAACAAATATTTAGAAACAGAGGGAGTAATATTATCAGGACTAATTCATTAAATGTTGCGTAATGAATGTGAGCGGCCCAATGCATTAAATGTCATGTGTCCTGTCTAATTCTCCCGAACAACTTAGGAATTGATGAGGGCATAACCAAAAAATATCTGGCATTTAGTGACTATCTTTCATGATTAAAAAAACCACATTTAATGTATTGCACAATTATCATCTGTAGTTTGTGATCATATGGTCACTATCTTAGTCGCAATTTAACGATCGTGTAGTTGCTAATTTGCATGAACTAAAAATAGGATCCACTTTTAACGACTAATTTTTGGTCGTAAAATACATTTAGCTAGTATATTTTTGTGTTTAAAGTGACCGCTAAATTTGTAGAATTTTGTGATAATCCTTTTGGCTTGAATATGATGAAAAAGATGAGAGAAAAAAATTTGTGGTGACCCTTTTGGGTTCTAATTTTATTTCAATTAGTTTTACTCTATTTTAGCATAAAAAATATTCTCAATATATTCATCTCTTCTTTACTTTTTACATTTAATCTAACAATCTATTAATCAAATTAATTATTATAGTCATTTTAATATCAATTAAATATTTAATTTATAAGTTATATTAATTAGAAAAATATAATACGTTAAAGAAAATTAAAAGATTTCTTTAAAATTAAAAAATATTATATTAAAATAAAAATATATTACAATAATTAAAAGCAATCGTTATAATGATAAAAAAATAAGACAAACACTATTAAAAATAAACATTACTATAGTTTTCAATTTATGATATTTTGTATTTATTTTTTATTGAATAAATTAAAGATCCAAATATATTTTTTTTGTATTTAATGGTTCTAATTTACTAGCTCATTGAGTCCTTCAAAACTCATACTCCTTCCGTCCCAGTTTTATAGTCATTTTTTCTATATTAATTGTTTCAATATATAAACAACTTTTTATTTAAAAATCATTTTACCCTTACCAAATTAATATCATTTTTATATTTTTAATGCAGAATTATTTATTTAATTATTTACTATTCAATTAAAGCAGTTCATTAAATAAGAATAACATTGTTTAAATCACCACACATGACATAAAACAATTAATAAAATAAGCAATAATTACTTTAATCATTGTTTAAATCATTTTATTGACCATTAAGTTATTTATTTAAGCATACATTTTATCATTTATTAATCATTGTCTCTAATCATTAAAATTCAAAATTAATAACTTAATTAAATACGAACCTAATAATTTTATTTCATATAAATAGATAATAAATTAAAAAATAATATTTCATGTAATAATAATAACCTAATGATTTTATTTCAATCATTACACTATTTTTTAATAATCTATTTAATTATTGAATTATTTCATATAATTAATTATTTAATTTAAAAATAATAATTAATACATTATAAATATAATTATTTTAAAATAATAATAATATAAATATAAATATAAATAAAATAAAAATTATAATTAGACTTTAAAATAATCAAACTACAAATATAAAAATAACCACTTAATAATTTTTTTAACATTATTATACTTTAAAATAATTATACTTTTCATTTCTAATATACGTAATATATTTAACTCATATATGAAATAAAATAAAAATAATTTTTTATAAAAGAAAAATTACAGAAGAGTGTTTTTCTGTGTTTTATTTGACAAATAAGAGAGGATAAAGTACTTATTTGTTTGAAAGAAAAAAATGAAGCCATGAAAAATAGAACAAAAAAGGTTGGAGTTGGGGGATTTTTATTTTGAGGAGACTCATTAAGATAACGAATATTAACTGTTAGATTCAGTGAAAATAAATCTAAACCAATTTTAATTTTATGTAATGGGTACGTTTCAATTAAACAAAGAAAGAATCTCATTAAATTCTCTTATCAGTAGCCTCATATTAAAATTTGGAGTTGGTGGTGTGTTTGTTCAAATTTTAAAGAGAGTTTGCTATTGACATTGACATGTGAAGATGGGAAAAGAAAAAAGCTGTGAATTTGTTGGAGTCTCTGAAGTCTGAACAATGCTATGACAAGTGACTGAGATAGAAAAAGAAAAGGCCGCAGTGTGTACATTTTAATTAAACAAAGAAAGAATCTCATTAAATTCAAAATTTTTGTATTTTGCCTTCTATACTGTATTTTGAGATTTTGTGTATTTTAATTAGTTTTAATCTATAAACTAAATATTAATAGTACAAATTTATTTTATAAGCTAAAAATTTAAAAAATATCACAACTATATAAATTCAAACTCAAATGCCATTTGTAGTACTAATTTTTATTAACGAAGTAATTTTTTTTGAATACATGAATTGAATATATTATTTTTCTCGTAAGTTTGTAACTGTAGTTTCTATTAAAAGGAGTTTTTTGAAATTAAAATTAGTTACATTTTATTTACATTCCACAATATGTTAAAAAAAGACTAACTAATTTGATTATTTTATTTACATTCCACAATATGAAAATTTTTGTATTTTGCCTTCTATACGAATAGAATACTCTGGATATTGCATATTCCGCCCGTATTGACAGCGAAAAAGCTCCTTTTCATCCTACTATATCGGTAGATAACTTTAAATTTACTCTTATTTTGTAATTTTTTTTATCAAAACACTATTTTAGTAAATTGCCCTTTAGGGCAGAACTAGAAAAATATCTGGCATTTAGTGTCGGCCTCCTATCACAACAAAATTAAACTCAGGTATATTTGTTCCAAGTTATTCAAAGTGGTTGATGAATATTCGGGACAATGTGATCATGGCTAGGACTGATCGTGGATAGGTTTAGTCGGTTATTTGTCTAAACCACTTAACCTATCCACTTTTAGTGGTTGGATAAATGGTCAACCACTAACATATCCACTTTATTAGTCTATCCACCCAAATCTAACCACTAAATGGTGGTTCGGTTTGGTCAGTTTGAGCGATTAACCAAAAAGACAAAGACATTAAAAATAATTAATTAAAAAAAAATACTGAGTTAAAAATCATTGCAACTTGAATAAGTATCTTCAATTTAAATAATAAAAAATTAACATTTACTTCAAATAACATAATAATAAACTAAAAATAATGTTTTGACTTCAAATTCAATTCTAATAAAGTCTTGAAATAAATTATATTCATTAATCTTTACTTTTATTCACTTCTTTTATGTATGATCTAAAACAATCATATACTATGGTTTATTAATTAAAATGTGAAGAGTAAAAAAATTTAAGAAAAAAATTAATTAATGGTATATACTTAAATTTTCTTTAAAATAAGTGGATGGTGGATCGATTCGGTTAGGAGTGGATTTTGAAAAACTAAAACCACCAACCAAACCACTCTTATGGTTTGGTTTGGTTGGTTGGTGGTCAGTTTGGGTGGTTTGGTGGATTTTTGATCAGTCCTAATCATGGCCTATGCCTAAGGCCACATGATATTAAGGAAAAATATTAGTGTTATTAATTTTAATACAGTAATACGATTTGTAGATACATATTTTTTATAATATATTAATGAAATAATTTTTTTACATGTTATGTCATAGATAATAATATTTGATAAAAAATAGTACGACAAAATTGATATTTTTAACACAAATTAATAGCTTCACAAAAAGGTAATATGTATAGTGATTTTTGTTTAAATTTTTTTTTAAAATTTATGCAAATACATATTTTCACAAATGCATATTAGTTTTTAAACACATTCTAAAGAAATATTTGAGATTTTGTGTATTTTAATTAGTTTTAAACTATAAACTAAATATTAATAGTACAAATTTATTTTATAAGCTAAAAATTTAAAAAATATCACAACTATATAAATTCAAACTCAAATGCCATTTGTAGTACTAGTTTTTATTAACGAAGTAATTTTTTTGAATACATGAATTGAATATATTATTTTTCTCATAAGTTTGTAACTGTAGTTTCAGAGTTTTTTGAAATTAAAATTAGTTACATTTTATTTACATTCCACAATATTTTAAAAAAAGACTAACTAATTTGATTATTTTATCAATTAAAAAATTATTTTTAATATTAAATATAAAGATGTAATAAGTGATTTTACTAATAAAAAAAGAAAATTAATAAATTTCAAATAAACAATTTGAAACATAAAAAAAATTCAATTTTTTATATTAATTTCAAATTAAAAAGGTTACAAAAATTTTAAAATTATAATTTTTATTAACGTAAAAAAGTTATATCATTTATTCTGCCTAAAATTTCAAATGAGATCAACACGGCAATGCATGTTGATTGCAAATATTTGTATTCACGTGGTGGCTGAAATTTGTATTCGCATGGTCGCTGTAGTTTATGATTATTTGGTAGCTAGTATAGTCGTTATTTAACCATCACATGGTTGCTAATTTACATTAACTACCAAGAAAATGGATTCCCTTTTAACGATTATCTTTTTTAGTTGTTAAATACATTTAGCTAACATATTTTGCGATTAGAGTGGTAGCTAAAGTAGTAAAATTTTGTATTGAACTTTTTGTCTGAGTATGATGAAACAAATGATAAAAATGATTTGAAAGTGTTGAGAGCGGTTGCTTCATTTCAATCTCTCTCATCATGTTAGGATCTTAGAAGAAGAGATGTATTTTTTCTCATCATGATGTCATTCTTGGAAGGCGACCATCTGCCGGTGATGACCTCATGGCATGATAGCTTTGATGATTGTGAAAGTCATCCATAATCAAATTCCAATTGTGGAGGAAATAGTTGGATCAATTTCTACAAAGTCGGGATTAATGTTTAACAAATCTTCTCCTATAGCTTTACCGCATGGACAGTAGTTGTAGTTCCTGCGCAAAATGATAACTATCACTTACAATTAACTTAATCACTATTCTATTAATATGGAACAGAGCAATGGAGTCTATAATAACTATGTTAGCTGGAATGGTCCTCTGCCTTAATAATCCTTTCCTTGAGGACATGGATAGGTCGTAGAAGGTTGACAATAATCTGCTGGATATATAGTGTTTTTCAAACAATATCCCCAAGTATATGGTTCATCAGGATCATCATTTCCTCCTACAATTGGTTAATATCACTATAGCACTTAAGAAAAAATATCTGTTCATAATAAATTATAACTAAGGTATGATCTAGTTGTAGTTTCAAAAGAAATTTGTCCAAAAAAGCAAGTTCTCTTAAACGAGTCTCATGCCAGTGAAAGGGTACAGTATAATACAAGAAGGTAAGATGCGAGATTATATAGACATGTTAACGACTACTTTTTGGTCGTTAAATACATTTATCTACTATATTTTTGTGTTTAGAGTGGTAGCTGAATTTGTAGAATTTTGTGGTGATTCTTTTGGCTTTAAATTTTATTTCAATCAGTTTTACTCCATTTAACATAAAAATATTTTTAATATATTCATCTCTTCTTTACTTTTTATATTTGTTAAGGTTCATGGGCCTGTACACACGTAAGTGGGCTTATGAACGATACAGGCTGTAAACCCTCTAATACAAAACCAATTGGCTTGTATAATGCTACAATTCATATCATTATAAACCACTTACTTATATTCTATTTATTCAATGTGGGATACTTCCCAACAATATTTAATCTAACAATCTATCAATCAAATTAACTATTATAGTTATTTTAATATCAATTAATTATTTAATTTATAAATTATATTAACTAGAAAAATATAATACGTTAAAGAAAATTAAAACATTGCTTTAAAATTAAAAAAATATTACATTAAAATAAAAAACAAATATTACAGTAGGACATTAGGCAAACGTGGTTTTATATATTGGCCGATTTTCGGTCGGTTAAGAAATATCATAATCGGTTTTCGGTGGACTCGGTTTAAACCGATAACCGACCAAAAAAACCGAAAATTATACTTAAGGAACTAGGGATTAGAGTAGGACATTAGGCAGCCGTGGTTAGAGCTTAGGGTTAGAAATTAAGATTTGTGAAATGAACCCCCTTTGCATCCCTCTCACCACCACGCTTTCTATCCGCCATCTCACTCTCCATCTCTCTACCTCCGCTCTACATCTCGCCACGATAATTTCTCGCCATCTCCATCAAATCAAGTTAAAGCCTCTCCACCTCTGAACAAGCTCACAGCATCACAGTTTAATCTTTCATTTTTAACTCACCTTTTATTCATGTTCAGTTTTTTTTAGGCAACTTGCATATTTAGTAGGAGCTTTTTGTTTGACTTCATCTCTGAATTGCTTTTAAGTTTTTTCTTTCTAAGTTGTACTCTTTGTTTTGATTTTTGAGATCGAAATAGAATTGCAAATTGTCTATAACTTTTAACTTTGTCATACGATTGGATTAATTGATTGGAAACCTTCTAACATTACTAATTTCTAGCGTGAGAATACTGGAGCGGTTTTTTTATATGCTATTAAGTTCTTTGAAACTAACCATTTATCTTTAAAAACATGGGTCAACCAACCGAACAGAACCAAAAAATTCAGTTTAGTTCGGTTATGCAATATAAAACGGTTCGGTTCGGTTTTTCTCCAAGAAATTTGGTTTTCGGTTTTTTCAGTTCGGTGGCGGAAACTGACCAAACCGACTGAATGGACAGTCCTAATAAGAGTTATTTATGGTAATTAATGTAGCATTAATTATATTATGGATTTAAGTAGTCATTGGTTATATAGAATTTGGGAGAAGATTATCGGTTAATTTTTAAAATTCTATTGGAGAAATGACAAGGTGATCAACTTCAGTAGATCCATGAAGCCGAAGTTCGAAAATTACACCTCCCTTAAATAAACCCATAGCAGAAATCTTGACATTAATACAACACTAATGACTTATTCGCTTTCCTCCCAAAACAAAGAAAATGGGAAAAGACACAACACTAACTATGATCTACATAGAGCATATGGTCATTTTATTGAGAGATGTCAGAATTTGATGAACCAAATCAAAGTCTTATTAAGGGAATTCAAGAGTGCTAAAAGGTCTTCTCAAGATCTTTGATTCAATTGTTGGAAGGGCACTGAAATTCAACACTCAAATTTAATCAATTAAATTTTGCATTATTACTTCTATAATTAATTATAGTTATACTATTTTGCAGGCATGTTTTATATTTGATCCCGCGACTCTCAACCTCGATTAAGTACGTGCATTGTGAAATAAAAAAGTGGTAAATTGTTACAATGATTTACTAAACAAGAAGACCCATTAATAATGTAGAATTTTGTAACAAACATTTATAACTAAAAAAATAGAATTAAATATTTTGTAATTATGTTTAAATATTAAATTTGCGTCAAAACAAAGCAATTTGATACTATATAATAAAAACTTATCAACAGAGAGCTGTAATTCTCATTCCAGATTCTTTTGCTTACAGAGATAAGCATTACAAGAGCTATATATAATATTTTATTAATGAAGAGATACTAAGTAAGGAATGTCACTAATTTGCTCCTAATGATATAACAGTACTTTCCAGAATATTTGCAATATTTGTCTTGATTTGCTTGTTGCCAACTGAGGATGTATCCGTTGCTATTATCATGGAATGATCCGTTGGAGCATTTCCTTTTTCACCCTTTTTCAAGCTGGAGGTAACAAGGGAGTGAACTCCAAGCTTGCAGCGAAAAACATGAAAAGGTAATTTTGCTAGTGGTTTGGTGAAAACATCTGCAATTTGGTGTGTTGATGGGATGTATCGAGTAGTAAGGGCA
>CANYCX010291959.1:0-13762 GCA_948193385.1 Breynia disticha f. nivosa
TCCCCTCTCCTTCTCTCTATTATATCCACACACATATACCACATATATATATTTCATATATTATATATATATATATATATATATATATATATATATATATATATATATATATATATATGAATGGATTAAATTATACGATTATGAATGAGAGGTACACAGGATACATACTATATATATATACAGGCATATGATTGATTATACAATGGTTAAGATTGTTATATGTGATTGTATATGATTGTGATTTTTGGTGAAGATTGTTGATATTGGAGAGGATATATATTGATTGATCAATCGAAGATGAGCGGACATATGGAGATGAACAAAAAAGAATAAGGAAATGAGCAAAACAGAATATGAATATGGAGATGCGCGGATAATTGATTACATGATTTATATGAAATGAATGATTTAAGTTGTATAGTGAATATGAATTATATATAAGATGTTAACTTTAAAAGATTACCCACTAAACTTGAAACTCATTAAATGTGCGTTTTAGTTTTAGGTTCAAATAGGTATCTAGGAGCTATAACTTTGATCTTATCAATATGTGGCTGAGCTGCTGCTCCATAGCACTCTCTCTCTCTCTCTCTATTCACTAAATGATATATTGATAGTTGTTGATACGATGTGGTAGTGATTTTGATTTTAGATACGAGTGGATGAACAAGGTAAATGTTTTGTTGATTTCAAGATTATATATAAATATAGGAGGATTCTCATAGGCGTGCTTAATTGACAAGGACACTATGTTGAATGAGAACTGGGAGTATAACACGAAATCGTGCCCATGGGACATATTACTCTAAAACGGCTCATGTTTCAGTCGTGTCAAGGGTGCACTGTATTTTATTTTATATTACAATAATTTATAATTAACAAATAAATAGTAGATAAATAATCTGAACAGTAAAAATATAATTCTATATGAAAATTTTTTAAAATATACGATTTTAATAGTTAATTAATACGTTAATTATATGATAATCAGATTAATTAGTTTAGGATGTTATATTTATCGAATTTTTTCCATTAAAATCTAGGTAAACAGATGTAAAAGAAAGTAGAAAGTAGAATTTAAAGATGAAAGAGAGGATGGCGAAGGAAAAAGAGAAGCAAAGATAATGGTAAATTTGATGAATAGATAAGTGTAAGGTGAACAAAGAATAAATGGAAGGATGAGTAGTAGAAGGATGAACAACAGCTTGTATATAAAACATAAAAGTTCATAATATAAAAGTATAAATAATTAATGACTGTTGAAAAGACAAAAATATAAATTAAAAAATAAATTTTATTACTATATAAAAAATAAATATTGTACGACATGTAGATAACATTTAACAAAAATACACCTTAAAAAATTAATAAATTTTTGTCAATTAATATTTTTTAATATCATTTTATTTTTACCTCCATGTTAATATTTCTTGCATGAATACACCTGGAAAATATTTTTTTAAATGCTAGCTCCAATGTTTACTTAGGCCCATTTGATTTTAACATGCCCTCTTCTTTCAGATAATTAGGCTTTTTGAGTAGTGGTAAGTTTTTAATTATGAAAATGCTAACTTATGTTTGTTCTTTTTGTTTTTGCAGGAAACAAGTTTGTCAGTTTTAAAAATGCCCAGTTTGACTTTGACAGTAATTAAAGCAAGACACGTGGCCCTGCAAACCAACTCATCTTCACCTTAAATCCCTAATTCACACATTTTGCCGACTATATCTTCATATTCTTGCCATGGCTATGTCTTTTCCTCTGAAGAGATTGAAAAAAAGATCTAGATCCCTTTTTCTTTTCATTTCTCTCTTCCTTTTCTCCTTTCAATTATTTCTTTTTCAAACTCTTCTTTTTTGTTTACAGCTTGATAAGCCTGTTGTTGAAGATGTTAAAGAAGACGACAAGGACGAAGACGAAGAAGATGATGAAGACGATGATGATGAGGATGATGACAAAGACGATGCGACACTGGCCAGATTTTAAAAAAACTTGGTGAGTCAGTGGTTGTGATTTACAAGTGCAGCTTGTGGTTGTGGAGGTTTTGGATGATGGTTTGTGTTGTGTCTGTTGTTTGAAAGAGAGAAGAGAAAATGGTGTGGTGGCTTGTGGTTATGGACTAGTGGTCGTTTGGTGGTTGTTTTGTAGATGAGAAATAGGATGACGGCTATGGTTTGTAAGATGAGGAAACCAAAAAAACGACAACGTTTGGTGGTTTGAGTTTTTCAAAAGAAAGAAGAAACAAAACAAAGATCAAAATGACTATGTTTAAGGTATTAAAAGGAGATTTTAAAAAGAAAAAAACAATAATGAACAACAATAAACACTAAACATATATGTATGAACATACAACTAATCAGGTTCAACCAAAACGATCTACAAATGAAAGGAGAAATGGAAAGGCGAGTAATTTGGGTAGAGTTGGGGCGGACAGATCGGACAGACTCGTTTAATCTTATTATTTGTTTCTAAGGATAGGACGGGTTTTCCCAGATTTCTTTTGTGATTAACAATAATGAACAATAAATATGAATAATGATGAACAACAATGAACACTAAACATATATGTATGAACATACCCTGGGCATTTTTACAATTACAAACTCAAAATCGGGTATTTATATAATTGACAAACTTGAACGGACATAAACAAAAATGAACAAATATACTCGGGCATTTTTGCAATTGTAAACTCAAAACCTGATATTCCCCTAATTTTTTGCACTTCTTTCCTCCTTTAACTTCTTTCTTTTCCCAACATTTCATAAGTAAACCTACACGTTTTCACTTAAAAATGAAATTTTGAAACACCTTTTTAGTTTCTTTCATTGAAAACTTTCTTATTTCTTTTGTAATCATCTTAACTTCTTAAATGCACATCTTTTGTTGATACTTGATTATGAATGGCTTCAGTTTTGAATTGATCTGTTATATTTTTTTTTTGTTTTTATGATTTTGTCGAGACAGGAATAATGATTTGTGTCCCAGTTGTTTGATATTCATGAGGTGTTTGTGTGGAAATTTTATGCAAATACACTGATGAATTCATAGAGTTGTGTATGAAGTCGTATATGTAACACCCCAAAAATAAAATAATTTCAATTGTATACAAATTGAATTTAATTGAAAATAAATAAAAATAAATGAAATGGCACGAGACGTTTAAAGAAAATTGGAATCGTGCCTCCATTCAAGTTCATCATGCCATGGACGTGTGCCTAAGAACCACTTGCACTGTGCCTAACATTGAAATGAGAATGCAACATGAGGTGTCATTATGAATGTGAGTCGTGCCATATATGTTGATTGGTTTGAATTGTTTAGTCGTGCCATAAACCAACACAAGCCGTGCCAATTTCAATTGAATCTTGCCATAACCTAAAATTGGCACGAAACGTGCCATTTCTATTTAAATGTTGTATCGATTGTAACTTCTCATGGTGCTTCTGGAAAGCCATAGAATACACAGAAGAAACCCTAAAGATGATGTAGGATGATTTCTTGCTAGAAATTGTGGTGTTTCTATAGAAGATGATGAGAGGTAAGGTTAGGAAAGAAAAGAGTAATGATGCACGCAGGGACTTTGGCTTCTTGTTAAGTTATAAAACTTAAGGTAAGTGGGTTCAAGCTTTCAAAGCTTTTAATTATATGTATATTAATCTGCAAGCTTGCTATACATACGTATGATGTTTGTATGTGTGCATAAAGGACAATTATTTTCACTCTTTAGTATGGTCGGCTGTATGCTTGATTGAAGGTTGTTATTAATGCAACCGTTGGAATAATAAGAAGTGGGTTACTCATACTCTGTTATGATTTAATAATTGAATGGTATGATTGAAGTATGGAACCTTGATTGAATCCATTCATGATTTAATATGTAAATGGAGTTGACTAAAATAAGTAAATGATGAAATGCTTATTGAATCATATACTGGAACAATGTTTGGGCATGTATATACTAAAATTGCATAAGGAGTAAGTGTTCTATCTATTTTACTCCTAATGTATTCATATTATTGTTTATGAAGTATGGATTAATATAAGTAGAGATCGTATGGAATCAGATGATAGAAATATTGTGTTAAGGCATATGGGAATTGAACTTGACTAAGTTAGTATGCTTGTAAAGTAAGTGTCCTCACTTATTTTGTGATAGTTCCATATGATAGATGGAAGAAATTAACATAAAAATGAAGGATTTGTAAAGGAATCCAAAAGGTATTATACGATAAGACATAATGAGCTAAGTTTTGCAGAAAACTGAACAAACATGTGAGGTTATAAGTGTCTTTACGCTTAACCTCATAATATTAAGAACGAAATGTTCTTAAGAATTGAATGTGCATAATACAAAAAAAGCTACGAAAGCGTAAAGGAAAGTAAGTAATTAATTGCTTACAAATGATTAAGTAAGTATTCTTATGCTTACTATTGATTGTCATTATGATTAGTATGCTCATTTGATATGTTGATATATAGTTGACATGTGGTTGACATGTTGTTATTATTAAAGCATGGAATTGCTTTGTATATGAGCAGATGTGATATTGATATGGTGATATATTGCTTTGTGCTTCATGATCTGTGTGATCATTATTTTCCTATGTAGATTGTACTATGTGTGAGTTATATTTTTCTGCTTTCGTATTCATTTGCTGTGTGCTATAATTGATACAAAGGAAAGCATGATATGAGATGTGTGCTGATACTAACGATATGATTATGTGTGATTGTTTCTGTGTGATTATATGTGCTTGGTGTGAGTATGGTAGCTGTGTGCTATTGATACGTTTATGCGATATGCATTCATACATACATGACCATTTGATTGACATCTAATATCCTGAGTGGATAAAGGGCGAGCTGTGTGCGGTCCTAGATTTGCTACGTGCTATCCAAACTTATGAGCTTCTTGCTCAAGCTATGTTCTCAGGTTATACGTCGTTCCTCTGCTGTGTGCAATAGAGGATTTTCACTGTTGTGTACTATGTTGGACAAAACCTGGGTCATTCTATGTGAATTCACATTTTTCATTGCATACATTTGCATTCATATGATTACAATGCATGGATATAATTATCTGTGTGATATAGAACCTGTGTGGTTCCTTCTGCTGTGTGCTATCTTGTGTGGATATTGATCTATGTGATCGGGACTGTTGTGTGCTGATTTGGTTGTGTACCTATGTCTATTATATGAATGTTCTGTGTGAACATAATAAGTAATTTGCTGTGTGCGAAAGTATGGATTTAGTATGTAGTTTACCTTATGTAGGTGTATACATACCATATTTTGAGATGTATATGCTGTGTGCTAAAATAAGTGTGTTATTTCTGTGTGAATTGGCTTAGGATATGCCTAAAATGAGTATGAAACTAAAAGGATTGATTGCTGTGTGATAATCCTTTATGAATAGAATTGAATGGGCATTTCTGTGACTCAGCACGTCCTCGTGCTGACCAGCTCGCCCTCGTGCTGCTGGATCATTCTGGGAAAGATTACGAGCACGCCCTCGTGCTCAAGGAGGCACGATCGTGTTTTCTGAGAATAATATGATCGAGTATGACTCATGTTAAGGTTGGCACGTCGTGTCAACTAGGGAATCAAAGATAAGCATGCCCTCGTGTTTATCGAGCAAGCCCCGTGCTGACTGAATTTCCCCTGCACTTCATTTTAACAACAATCTATTTCGCACTTACTGAGTATTTTATATACTCACCCATTTGATTGTTTTAATGATGTGCAGGTACATTAGGATTCTTACGAGGAGGATTCAAGCACGTATTGAGAAAACTTGGATAAATTTTGGAAAAGAGTTTTCAATTATTTGAAACTTTGTGTTATCACTTTCTTGAATAAATTTTTATACATGATTATTTGTTAAAATTATCCATGTTTTATTTGAAAAGATATGAATATTCAGAAAATATTGATTTAAAAATTGAGCTCCACAATATAAACCCTTTTTCTAGCAACTCCTCCAACTGTCGCTTCAACTCCTGTAGCTCAACAGCTGCCATACGATATGGTGCAATAGATACTGGAGCTGCACCCAGTATCGTTTCAATTTTGAAGTCTGCCCCTCGTTGTGGCGGTAATCCTGGTAAGTCATCAGGAAATACCTCAGGATACTCACGTACAACCTCTACATTGCGCACCTCAATCTTCGATTGATACAAGTCTGTCACAGATGCTAAGTAAGTATCACATGCCTCTCTAATCAATGTCGCAGCGAGAACTGCCAAAATTAAGCAAGAAGGGATAACCTTCTGCTCGCCAACTAGTAATACTTGCCTCTCCCCATTAACTTCTATCACAACTTCCTTTGAATAACAGTCGACCATCGCCTGATTCCTAGATAACCAATCTATACCCAGAATAATTCCAAACTCCTCCATCTTCAACACAATTAAATCAGCTAGATAGGTCAACTCGCCAATATGCAATTCACAATGCTGCCAAATATGTCTAACTGTCACTGTACCTTCAGCTGGCATTAAAACAACTATTGTATAACCCAGACATTCTATACTATCCCTGATCTGATCTACCACACTCTCGCTAATGAAGGAACAAGTAGATCCACGATCAATTAATACTAAGGTAGGATATGTAAATATGGAAATGGTACCGGTAATCACGTCTAAATCCTCTGCAGCTTCATCCCGAGTCATGGCAAAAACCCGAGTCTATGGTGCAATTCCTGACTGTGCGACTGCTCTTTTAGATCCATCGGCTCCACTTGACCAAGATGCTCCCCCTCTGGAGGCTACTCCTCCCCTAGAAGTAGGGCTTGAACTCTGTCCACCTCTACCTCTCAGCCACTGTCTATTAATGCTTTCGTACGAGCATCACCCATATTGCTTTGTCTAAATCCAGCTCCAATCTGTGGCAACCTACATTTTGGACACTCTCTGACAAAATGTCACGGCTGCTGACAGTTGTAACACATTGTAGGAACCTGTACCTCTACTTAGATAAGTGAGAGGTCTGCTGAAATAACTCCTTCCACCTCCTGCTCTGCCTCTGAACGGTCTACCACCACCACTTGCCCCTTTGGAGCCTCTAATGTTAGATCTCTGGCTTCTTCCAGTCGAACTAGACCCAGATACTTTCTGACACTTTCTCTCTTTCCTATTATCCTTCTTATCATGTTCTGATTCTAATTCCTCTGCTCTGAGAGCAGACTCAATCCGTATCTCACAGGTGGTTGGTTTCACTGCCATTATATTTTTGATATTGTACCGGAGACCTCTCTCACACCGAGATCTTCTCTTCTGATCTGTCTACATCATTTAGAGCATATCTCAATAGTCTAGTGAACTCTTCCTCATACTCAACCACAGTCTTATTCCTCTTCTTTAGCTCCAAAAATTCAATCTTCTTTATAGTCTGATACAGAGGAGGTGTATACTTGTCTGCGAACTTCCTCAAGAAATCCTCCCAAGTCAACACAGGGGGATCCTTCTGACTATTTGGAACCATCTCCCACCAGTTCCAGGCAGATTTCTCGAGTAATGAAGTCGTATACCTCAGCTTTTGTTCCGCATTGCACTATAGTTAGTTGAGAATTCTTTCAGTGTGTCTCAACCGATACTCGACCTCAGCCGGATCTGTAGTGCCCTCAAACACTTTGGCTCTCTGCTTCTGTACCTCTGCAAAATTCTTATTTATGTTCAGTTTTGATTTTCCTCCCCGAACCTTTCTCCTTTTCTTTCTCTCTCTGAGCATGTCCTTGATCCCGCATCATTTTCTGCATCATTTCCCAAAATGGAGCGTATGTAGGGTCGTATGGAGGTATAGGCATAACAGGTGCAGCAGGCTTTGCAGTAGGTTGCTCAGGAGGAACTGGGGCTGACCCCTATCTCTCCGATGAATCTCTAAGCTCGACTGTATGATCTGGCGGTATGTCATCTCTCGGCTCCATCTGTTATAAAATACAAGTTAAATTCATTTAGTTTCCAAAACACAACTCTAAAATCATTTTGGCACAGTCTGTAGGGAATCTAATCCCTGCTCTGATACCACTAAATGTAGAACTCAGTTTTTAAAACATAAATTCCAAATATTATATTATATATCGTAAAATCTACGTAATTACTAAAAATCAAGGAGAGAGAAAGTAAAAGATCTTTAAAATTCAACCTCGGCCCATTTTCAAAAATATGTTTGAAAATCATTCAAACTCAAAAGATCTATACATATATACAAAAATGTACAAGTAAGTACAAAAGTCAAAGTCCAAAATATAACATCTCAAAATATGGAGCTTGACCTCAGATGATATCGCTGGCAAATCAGATCATGGCAACTCCCGTCTAGCAGTAGCTATCTACGCCCTACGCCACATTTAAACAATACAGAAAAATAGATGAGTATTTTTCAATAATCAGTAAGTTCTTAACACATTTGAGAATATAACTGTATATGTTCATAATTAATTCATAAGGTCTTAAGTAAATGAAGCACAACAAGAATCAGAAATCAGTTCGAAGTCAAACTAACCTAGCACGAGGATGCACCGAACCAAAACTTGAGGTATTTGGTTATTGATTTTCCAGAAAACACTACTCGTGTCTTCTTAAGCACATAATCGTGCCTAATGTCTGTATTGTACGTTAGGTTAACAACAAATTCTCTTGCCCCTTAAAAAAAATCCAATTAAGTCTGCCAGGGCCGTGTGAACGGCTAGGTGAACGACTTGCCAGCCGTTCACTAGGCCGTTCACCCCCTCTTTGTTGTGTAGCAAGGCATGAACGGTTGTGGGAATGATTCAGAGGCAGTTCCCAAGCCCGTTCGAACCTGCTGGAATCATATTTTCAGCATATCTTAACAAATTTTATATACTTAACATCATTTACAATCACACACAAATGTATCTATCATCTTTCCACACATTTTAACAAGAAGCACAATCACTCCAAGCACATTTCAATTAAGTAAACATACATTTTATGCACACAACTTCAGTTAGAAACCTATACCACTTTAAGCATACTTACTCACATTTACATACAAATTACCTTAACCCATCTTGAACATTTACACACCATTATTCATCATTTTAATTCAATCAAGTACAATTCAATTAAGTAGCATCCATTAAACATTTCCACTCTAGCATAGTTCATATCCTCTAAACATAACCCATTCATTTTCAAACCATTCTTACAAAGCATTTTAATAACCACATTCATCAATAAAGCAAGCATTCATATATCATAATCAATAATCAACATAATGTCAATGATTTTCAATGCTTATGCAGATGAATGCGAATGCAAATACATGTAAATGCCACTTCCCCGAGGTCTTCATTTCTCATTTCTCTTTTCTTTTCTTTTTTCTTTTTCATTTTCTTTTCATTTTTTCCTCGATCCTAGACCGGCATCGTACCTTGTATGGCATCGAGCCTAGCTCGGAATATCCTCGGTCCTTGACCAGCATCAAGATCTCTCTGGAATCAACTTAGACCTAGCCTGTATCTCATCTCAACTCGTGTCACACAAATAATGCAACATAATATGAATGTACAATGCACTCATATCACAAATAATGCAACACAAATCATATTTAAACAAGCATTTCACATTGATCATCAATATACCATCAACCTTAAGTCAATGAAATCTAAAAAGCATACTTTCACGCAATTCATATTACCACAATTTAACCTTACTTCAGTAATCATATAATCTCATTCAGTAAGCTTAAGAACACTTATCTCAACTAAAATAAGCAAACACTCACTAACTGCCCTGGCGAAACTCAATCCCCTCGTCGTACAGATCCACCTGTACAAATTAATCATATCAATAATGTGAATTATCATCCCTTTCATGGATTTGAACTTAGAATCATTCATATTTATCTTAAACATCAATTTACAATAATTTAGTAACCTAAATCGTATGAATTTCTTCTTAATTTCAACTTAAATATGATTCTTATGTTCAATACTTAAAATTTAAATTCAATCAAGTTGCCAAGCATCAATTCTCCACATTTCCATTCTTAATTTTCACTTAGCACAAAACCCTAATCCTCCATCAATCCAAAACTTTATGAAAACTTGCAAACCAAGATAATAACTTACCTTAATGAGCTTGGTGATGATGTTTGCAAAAAATGAAGTAGTTTTCCTCTTTCAATGATCAATTTTTAGTAAGATAGAGTAGATTTTTGGCTTTTGAAGGTTTTTGACATTTTAGGAGAGAGAGTGAAATGTTTGTGAGGAGAGAGAGAGTCAAAACAGGGTTGTATTTATATAAAATCATCTCGGAACGGCCACTGGGCATTCTGATGGCTGTTCACATCCTCTGGCCACCAAAATTACATAGGAACGGCCTGTGGAACGGCCTCCAAGGCTGTTCATATGGCCGTTCCTGCCCATTCTCTGCACTTTCTTCATATTTTCAAAACAACCTCCTATCAACTTTTGATCAACCTTTATATATTCATGTTTCCTCGTTAATTTCTTGCCATTTCAATACGAATTATCTATTTATATTCGATAATCCTATAAGATAAATTCTGGGATGTTACAATTCTCCCATATTAGAGAATTTCGTCCCCGAAATTCCAAACAGATCAACTCACAAGTAAAATAGACCTGTAATCTACATAACACCTACCAGCATCTAAATAACACATAAATCATGCAAAACGACTATAGAAATTGACCCGTAATCCAGAAACATACCCGTAATCTATCTCTCGGCCTTCCAAACTTGTCTCCTTATTGTTCAAACCTTCTTCATATTCAAAATCAAACCAAATCAATTCTTGAAGCAACCTCATAGCTTAATACATGTCATCAATCAAACTTCTTATTCATATCATTCAACATTTTATCGAGAAGTGAAATATACCTCAACTCACTAACGTAGAAGCCGAAAACAGATATGGATATTGTCTCTCATATCTGACTCGACCTCCCAGGTAGCTTCTTTTGGTGAATGAAAACTCCATTTTACCAAAACCATCAGAATTTTGTGATTCCTCAATCGTCTCATCTGCCTATCCAAAATCTCGATAGGTTCTTCCTTGTATGTTAGCTCCTCAGATATCTCTAACTCTGAAGCTTGTAAAATGTGACTAGGATCCGATCGGTACCATCTCAGCATCGAAACGTGGAACACATCGTGTAGTCGAGATAACTCTGTTGGTAACCTCAATCGATATGCCAAAGGTCCCACTCTCTCAATAATCTCATACGGTCTGATGTACTTAGGACTTAACTTTCCATGTCTCTTGAATCGAATAACACCTCTGGAAGGTGAAACTCGCAAGAAAGCCCAATCTCCGACCGCATATTCTATCTCTCGTTGATGGCAATCGTAATAACTCTTCTGATGATCCTGAGCTGTTTGCATACATCTCTTAACAATATTCGCTTTTTCTAGAGTTTGCTGAACCAACTCAGGTCCCTCAATCTGACACAAACCCTTAATATCCTATTACGCTGGACTCCGGTAGCATCTCCCGTATAATGCCTCGTATGGTGTCATCCCGATACTATAATGATAACTATTATTGTGTGCAAACTCAACCAAAGGAAAATGCTCGTCCCAATCACCTGTAAACTCTAACACATAGGCTCGTAGCATATCCTTGATTGTCAATCGTCCTTTCAGATTGACCATCGGTCTGCGGATGAAAAGCTGTACTAAACCTCAAACGTGTACCCATCGCATCCTGCAAACTTTTCCAGAATTGTGACGTAAACCTAGGGTCAGACACAATAGAAATCAGAACACCATGCAATCTGAAAATTTCGGCAAGATACAATCCAGCTAGCTTTTCCAACGTATCATCCTATCGGTGTGGAGCTCAAATTTTTAAAACAAAATTCCCAATTTGAACTCTCTTTTAAAATAAGAATAATAATAATAACCAAATATTTTCCATTACCTCATAAAAACACAGATACATAAAAGAGTTATAAGAAAACAATCAATTTGCTCAATACAACTCTTTAATATAAAACAAATCCAGTTTTGCTAAACATGTGCTCAACTCCTCCTCGTGAAAATCTTGCTATACCTGTACAACATGTAAACAAATAAACGGGTGTGAGTATAAAATACTCAATAAGTGTAATTAATTTGCTGTTTAAATGAGCGCAGGGGAACAACACGATGGCGTGTTGGTGAACACGAGGGCGTGCTCATCTCATTCCCAAACCACACGTCGTGTCGTGTTGAACACGAGCCATGCTCGATCATATCATTTTCCAGGAAACACGATCGTGCCTCCTTGAACACGAGGACGTGCTCATAATCTATCTCAGGTCATCCATCAGCACGAAGGCGTGCTGACCAGCACGATGATGTGCTGAGTTACTGACTTTACCATTCTGATTCTGTTTTTATGTTCTTTAAGTATTAGTTATGTGCTTTTTCTCATATACTTTCCAGTATATCATACATATCACATGTACACTAAAATCAGCATACAAAACTCAATTAAGAGTTAAATCATAGCAAGCACAAACATGCTCACATATAAGAACCAACTCAAGCATTCAAGCTCATCAACATATCAAACATAATTGCTCATCAACATATCACATGTATCATATCTCAATCCAGCATTCACGTATCCACAAGCAAGAATAACATGCTAACATGAATACCTATATCAAGTGTATGCAAATACATAATAAACACACACTTTTCTGAAGAAGAATGTCGAGCTTATATCTCTCCAATAATCGACCTCGAGGGCCATGACCATATAGGCCAAATATTGATCATAAAGACCACGACCATAAAGGCCAAATCACATCCTCGACCACAAGGGCCACGACCTCAAAGGCCACAATTCTCATAATATCAAATATGCTCCCACATGCTCATAAAGCAAATCAAATGATTCAATAGTCATCGTAAATCTCATACGAAAATCAAACACGAAATATAACCAATCGAGCATGCAAATCCATCACATACCGACTATAAATCAACATTTATAATCATCGAGCATATTATCACAATTCATTCATCACATATGAATCAACAAGGTAAGAACACAATCAAACCAATTTCACTCTCGCAATATCATATTGCAATCATGCTCATACCACTTAGACAAGAAAGAATACTATCAAGCTTAGTATGTTTCAATCAACATCTTCATCATATGAGCACTTAATCATTTCTTTGTCTTAATGTCAAGCGTTCAAGCTTTTCATAATTTACACAAGTACTATTAAGTATAAGAATACTTACTTAATCATTCGTAAGTAAATGGTCACTTACTTCCCTCAAGTTTTCCTAGCTTATCATATTATTCATTTACGTTTATTAAAAACAATTTCGTTCTTCTTGTCACAAGGTTAAGTGTAAGGACACTTATAACCTCACATTTTATAAGCTTTATTCAAACTTATATCATTATTTCTCATCACATAATACTTCTCAAATTTTCACAAATCCTTCATCTTATTTCAATTCGTTTGATTCAATAATATGGAACTATCATAAAGTAAGTGAGGACACTTACTTTGCACTCATTCATGTCAAATCACAATTTTACCATCTTTCTATGCATTAAGCATAAACTTCTAACGTGCTCTAGGATAACACATCACCATCATCATACCATTTTGTATCATGTAACATACCATTCAAATACTCAAAATAAGATAGAGTAAATGAACCCACTTACCTTAAGTACTAGTACCTCCACATAAATCCAATTCATCCAAGCTCCATATTGAATATCCTATCATATGAAATCATAACACAGTTATTTCTT
>CANYCX010292031.1:0-14400 GCA_948193385.1 Breynia disticha f. nivosa
CAACATTCCTGGCGAAGTTGTTGCTTTGCAGATATTGTTTTCTGATCTATACATCTCATTCTTGCAGAAAAATTTACTGGCAAATCTAAACTTGGTCATCAGAAGAAACAGTAGGAATAACAGCACATAAGAATGTAATTAGAATGTAATAATCTGACCTGAAATTCCAATATCATAGCCAAAAATGACACCTCCCATGGCAGCCATCATACAAGACAGAACAACAAAGCTAGTCATCCTGCCATTGTAATGTCCACCACCTTCACTAGTTATACTTAATCCCACTGCCATGGCTTCTCAACCTTCAAAAACTTCTTACAACAGTCTCTTTTCGATTCTCAGAAAATGAGAAACCAAACAGAAGAAGCAAGTTGAAGGAAGTAAGTTGAAAGTGATGATTGACTTGATGGTATCGTTATAAGGAGCAGTCTTGCTTGACTAGATAAACATCAGCATCAAGAGGACAGCATTGCAATAAAAGCAAAATAAAAGAAAGTATATGATTGGTGAGCTGTTCATATTTTTAGTTATTTTTTTGTCAATTTTGGCAATTTTTTCCTTAATAAAGTTCAGCAAACGGTTCTTGAAATTTATAGTCGCCATTTTCGACAATTTTTTCTACAAAATTTTAGGAAAAGGTCGTAAACCTGCAATTCCCTAGCGCTGTTACGGAGCCAAAAATCGATCCTGCAACCTCAATTGTGTTAGTTGACTCCGTATATCGTTGAACCACGGAGGAAGGGTGACAATTTTTTCTTAATAACACGAATGATAAAAAAATTTATAGTGATTTGGTCTATTATCGACATGCACTTCGATAATTTTACCCGAATATTCATAATAATAACTAAAGTTGTTAATAAAGCTCGAATTATATCACTCGTTTAGTCTAGGGTGTCGCCCTTGTGGTCCCGCCCGACTCAAATGAAGATTAGTATAGAGTGTGACTAATATATACTGTGCTTCAGTCAAAAAAATAAGTCAAATGAATCATGCATTAATCATAAAGCTTAATTTGAAAATATAATATATTGTTACCAAATTTACACCAAAAATAGTTTATTTTGACATGTAAAACTATTTTAAAAATGTTTTACCAGCAAAATATTAGGATCAAAATTTTTGTATTTATAAATCAATTAATTCATTTAAGGCAATTTAAAAAATCCTTCTTAACTAGAATCATTGTACCAAATATTCATGATAATTAATTTTCTAAACAATAAGATAAATATGAATTAATTACTAATGTCCATGCATAGTCGTAGGATCAAATATAAATCAATTAAGGTTATGACATTATTTATTGCCAAATATATAGAGCAATTAATTCATACTCGACCAATCAAGATATACTCTAAACCCAATTTTCTATTTTTTTTTAAAGTGAAACGGATTTAAAAAATTTGAATTCGTCTCACACTTTTCTCTTCGACTTTGTTAGAACTTGACCGTTAATCGAATTAAAAAAGATATTAATTTATGTGTATTAATTATTTAATTTTTAATATTCAAAACTTGTGTGATTCCCTATTTTTTACTAATTTATTATTAATTTACTTATAAACCAATATAAAAAATAAAATTAGACCGATCAATTCACTAGTTTCAGCTAATATTTGGATTTGAATTTTATAACATTAGTAGATAGTTGCATTTCAAACAAGTAAACATGTGATGTCCTATATTTAATTATATGGCAGAGAAATATTTTGTGGGGAACTTGTCCTCAAATGTGGTTATTTGGATTAAATTAATAATTTTCTCTACTAAATTTGCGTGTAATTTTGTCATTACTTAAAATTCCACATGGTTAAGCACGTTATCCGTCATCTTCGAATACGTAGATCAACTGGTGTGAAATTATTCTAGTTTAATTAACGATTCGAGTTTGAATACTGAATATCTAGTTGTATTAAAACTCAGTTGGGATAACTTTATTTTTTTTATAATCTTGTCCGACTCGAATAAAAATTAATCTGAATACTTAATAAGCCTTGTTCAGATAAAAAGCACACGTTATCCGTGGAATCAAAAATTCAATTATGTTCGGATTAAAATAATAAATCATTTCAATTATTCCCTTCCACTGAAAAATGTGGAGTTAGGCACGCAGGGACAGACCTAAGGAGGATTTTTATAGGAAGATATTTTATTAATTTAATTATGAGTTGTGTTTTTATTAAATATTATTTGTTTTTTAATTATGTAAAATAAAATAAATTTAAGGTAAATAAGTTTTTTATGAATGTTTATATTAATATTCTTTCAAAACAATTTAAGTTTTTTTTATGTTTTTATTAAAAGTTATTTGTAAAAAATATAAAAATATCATTTTTCAATAGAAACTTAAAAAGAATATAACTTGCGAAAATGTTTATGTATGTTTCATGATACGTATAAATGTTATATTCCAATTTATTATTTTGTATATATATACGAAGTCTCTTTTAAAAATTTTAAATATGTCAATTAATAATAATTTAATAACTATAAACTATCAATTAAATTCAAAAAGAATGTAATGAAAATTAAAATTCAAAAAAATGTTAACAAAAATATCTCCTAAAACAAGGAATAA
Source organism: Breynia disticha f. nivosa (assembly GCA_948193385.1). NCBI lineage: Eukaryota > Viridiplantae > Streptophyta > Magnoliopsida > Malpighiales > Phyllanthaceae > Breynia > Breynia disticha. Next base: position 2,582 of record CANYCX010292031.1, read on the forward strand.
TACTAACCCACAGAGAAAATGTGATGAGTCAATATTTATCAACCTACTTATTAATGAAAATTAAAAAAATATATTTACAAATCACTCTAACAAAAAAAATCAATATTTTTATATTATATAATCCACAACAAAACTACAAAAGACAAAACATAATTCACGCATGAATTAAATTCATTTCTATTCAAATATGTTCATGATAATTTTTTTATAAATATAAATTGTCTATAAGTCAAATTTTTAAATTTAAAAAACGTATATTTCTTTTTTTTTGTTTGATAAAAAGTATATCTCTATTCATGTGTTCGTTATATAATGTTTCAAAAATTAAAAGTGTTCAAACAAATTGTATATAAGTCATATTTTTCAATTTGAAAATAAAAATACACGTTTTGTTATGTATATTCATTATATAATTTATCAGCCTTGTTAACAAAATTAGGACTTTTTTTTTTTAAACCCAACAAAATTAGAACATTTAAATCAAAAGAAATTATTAAAAAAATAGATGTTTATAGTGTTTACTAATCATATATACTAATAAATAATGATCATATTTACTTATTAAAAAATTGGGTATACAACCCAAATAAGAAATTTACCACTTGTTAAAAATTATGAGATTCAAACGACTTGATCTATAAAAAGAACAGATATTTATAATGCTCATTATAATTCTTATATATTCATAACTAACAATCAAGACTACGTGCTAAATATAAGATATACAAATAAACAAGAAACTAAAACACTTGTTAAAAATTATGAGATTCAAACAATGCAATCAATAAAAACGAATAAATGTATAATTTTACGTATTTTAAACTATTAACGTGTATTTATGAATATATAAAATTATAAAATAAGAAGGATATTTTTTAAATATAGAAATAATATAAATTTTTGAATTGATTTTTCCAATCCGACGTAGTATTTGCACCGCTCGATTGTCATTGTCCCTGTCACATTCATCCAACATTTCATCCAACAATGCATAAAAATGGGTTTACTTGGTGGAGTGAGTAGGTACCAGAAATTTCTGTTTTTTCCAACAAAAGTTACTCCTCTCAACTTGAATCCAACTTTCATCGATACCCACTACACATATAAAACTCACTCACTCCTTGAAATAACGAGCCACCGAAGACTATTTGCGAGAGGACTTATCACTGAAGGTTTATCAGAGTTGAATATGGTCAAAGCTATAAGGATTCATGAACTTGGTGGACCTGAGGTTTTTAACCCATTTCTGATTCAGCTCTGATTATTAATTGTTTGCTTCGAATTGGTGATATGGCTTGCTGGGATTTTGTTTTAGATTTTTTTTGTTGTATATTTCAAATAATTATTGTTGGGTTAGTTCATTGCTGATTATGCTTAGTGGGTGTTTGATTTGCATAATGGCTGCCGATAGGTTCTGAAATGGGAGGATGTTGAGATTGGAGAGCCTGGGGAAGGCGAAATTAGAGTGAAAAACAAGGCAATTGGTGTTAATTTTATTGACATATACTTTCGGAAGGGAGTCTACAAAGCCTCAACTATGCCATGCACTCCAGGTTTCTTAACATGTCTCTTGATTTGCTTGTATTGTTGTGTTCTTTTAATCGTGTTGCGTTTTTGACTGAAGTTTGTTTGTGTTTTAGGTATGGAAGCCGTTGGAGAGGTGGTGGCTGTTGGCCCTGGACTTACTGGTCGAAAAATTGGGGATATTGTAGCTTATGCTGGTAATCCTATGGGCGCGTATGCCGAAGAGCAAATCCTTCCTGCAAACAGGGTCGTACCTGTTCCTGCCTCCCTTAGTCCTGCCATTGCAGCCTCTGTCATGCTTAAGGGAATGACTTCTCAGTTTTTGCTTCGACGTTGCTTCAAGGTCTGTTATTTTAAGTTGCATCCATGTTCCGAATTTGGCAAAAATCTTCCGGATTTGTTGTAGTTGTATTATATTGTTTAATGTTGTGCAAGAATTTCTAGTGAGCGTGCTTGAGTTAGGCCTAGTTTGTTTTGAAGCAAAGACGAAACTAGTTGATTAAATCAGCTGCTAACAAAGCAACATACAAGAAGGGGGTTGAGCATCCCAAACAAATCGATCCAAAAAGGAGCTTGCAGCTCGAGCTTGAGCTGCCAAGTTCGCGGATCCTCTAATCAGTGTAACTCTTACATTGCAAAGAGTTAGGCGTAGTTAAGTTACACTACTTTGTGTTTTGATGATTATCATTCTTTAATTGCCAATGTCAAATCTTGTTTTTGTGCTATTAAAGTTGACTTCATGAGTTCATGATCTTTCTTTTGTGTACTCTGAAAAGTGAAAACGTTTGTTTGGAGGAACTATTTGAGCCAATTCATCATTAGTTGTATGAGAGGATAATAATATGGTTGAATTCATTTGAATTGCAGGTGGAACGTGGTCACACTATACTTGTTCATGCGGCAGCTGGTGGAGTTGGTTCTCTTTTATGCCAATGGGGAAATGCTCTGGGTGCTACTGTCATTGGAACTGTCTCAAATCAGGAGAAGGCAGCACAAGCAAAAGAAGATGGATGCCATCATGTTATAATTTATAAAGATGAGGATTTTGTTGCTCGTGTCAATGATATAACGTCGGGAAATGGAGTCGATGTTGTTTATGATTCCGTGGGAAAAGACACATTTCAGGTAATGACTATTTCCCTACATCTACACAGTTACATTGACGAGTTGTTCCATTTGAATATCTTGCTTTTATGTCAAAACTACGAATCGTAAGATTCTTGCTCTTGGTGTTACTTCTGAAATTGTTATGTCCAGTAATTGCATTTTGGTTGAAACCAAGTGCATTAAAATTTCTGATCAGGGAGCTCTTTTATGCAGGGATCATTGGCATGCTTAAAGACTCGCGGATACATGGTGAGCTTCGGACAGTCATCGGGCACTCCCGATCCAGTCCCATTATCAGCCCTCGCACCAAAAGCGCTCTTTCTGACTAGGCCGTCTCTTATGCAATACACTTCAACTCGCGATGAGCTGCTAGAATCCGCCGGACAGGTGTTCGCAAACCTCGCATCAGGCGTCCTGCGCGTTTGCGTAAACCACACATACCCATTGTCCGAAGCAGCACGGGCACACGCAGACCTGGAGAGCCGAAAAACATCCGGTTCAGTGGTGTTGATACCTTGATGAGTGTGTGCCAAGGAACTCAAATGACACCAACAATGTGAAACAAATAAAAAAAGAAATGCTTTACATATTTGTACCAGTAATAAATATGACTGTGTTATACTTCTTCCTCATTCTATTACATTTGCTTTCGGTTGTGTAGAGGAATGCCAAATTTATGTTTTCTCATGTGCTACAAGTCTATAGCAGTTAAATTCTGACGCGAAAATACGATTTATGGATGTACGTGTAATTACGAAACAATTTAACTGAATTAAAACTTCCCTCCAAAACTAAAATTTCATCTGCTTTGAAGTTTCAAGATCTTCAGCTATAAAAACGACTCCTAAAAGCGTGATTAGAATCGGATGGAAGTGTGAGAGTGAGAAGGCAAATAAAAGAAAAACGAGAAGCAATCATTACAAATTCTGGTATTTCCTTCTTTCTGTTTTGCTTTCATAACAGAATCTTTTATTCGCCAATTTACTTTCATAGTAATTTCTGTTTTCCATCTCCACTCCCTTCACAACAATATATATTATATATACATTTCTCCTCTTCGTCACTCTCATCATCGCAAAATCAAAACATCTCTTCTTCAGTTTCTCTCAAAGGTATCTCCTTTTTCAAATTGCTACTCTCTTCTTCGTTTCTTCCTACTAATGGAATACAATGCGTGTTCTAAAACGCTTATTACTTTCTTAATTTTTTGACATTGCTAGTTTCTCATGGAAACGAACATCTTCTTATGACTTTCTTCGTATTATGCTGTAAAACTGTTATTAATTACTGTTGTATTGTGTTTATTTTTTTTTTGCTTCACTAATGAAATTTAAATTTCATGTCGATGAAATCAGATCAGTTTGCTTCGATGGAGCTCGACGATGCAGCTATTGGACTCTCTGTATATTTCTCTCTCTCTCGCGCGCTCTTTTTTCATTCTTTCAGTTATTATATTACACGCGCCTTTTACTCTTTGTTTATTCCACGCGCTTGAATTTCTTTAGGTTCTTATATTAATTTTAGTTCAATCAGATGGCTAGCTAAAGCTTCTAGTAACCAGTACAAAGAACATGGTCACACTAAAGTGGTATTGTCTCCTGCACGCGCATCAATCGTGCGTGTGATTTTACACGACTATGTTTTGTTTCTTCAGCAAAAATCAGCTTTATTCCCAACAGAGCGTGTGTTCGTGTTGCACTGAATACAACAACTTGCAATCATTACTGCAATATCAATAATAATAATAATAATAATAATAATGTAAAAATCATAGTAATTTTTACTCATTTAGTAACAAAAAAACTTGAGATTTTTGGTGGTATATTGTGTTGTGTAGGAAATGTTGTACTTGAAAAGAAGGAATAAGAATAGCCAATTACGGAGCTTTTACGACGACGAAAAGACGACTCCTCTTAGTGGATACATGTTTTCTTCAATGGGTGAGTAAGGATCTTTGTTTTTGTGATTCATTTTAGTGTATTCATGTTTCTTACTCGAGAAAGTTTACAACTTTTTATGTATGTTGGTTATTTATTATTATGATGACAGATCCTGCTGAGCATATTAAAGTTGGTTGCTTCTATGAGATTGACCACTCTAAGCTTCCTCCAAGAACTCCTGATCAGCTCAATTCAATAAGAATTGTTTTGGTATATTAATTTTTTCCTAAACCCCCTCTTAAGCCTTTTTTGTTTATCATTGTAGTTTTGATTATCTTAATAAACTTCACTCTAACTCGCATGATTTACAAAATGTCAGTAAATTTTTTCGGACACTCTGTGTAGCTGAAAAAACTTGTCTTAATGTTTTCTTTTTTCTATTCCCTTGTAAAATAATTTGTATTCTTATTCTTGTTTTTGATCAGGTGAATGAGAAGACTAGAATGAGGGTATCAATAAGATACCCAAGCATTTATTCTCTGAGAGCATACTTTGAAGAGGGTCAAACTTCTAAACGAAATGTGAAGAAACTTCCACCATTTGATGAGAAGTGTATGATGGGGTCAGAAATAGCAGCTGAAGCTTTGTATAGGAGAATTGGCATGGATGAAGTTTCAGAAAAGAGGAAACTTTGGCGTTTCTGGGCAGCTCCTAAAATTACATTTGCTAGAGAAACGTTATTACGTCCCTCACCTCCTTGTAGGACTAAAAATGTTTTTGTTTCAAAGAAGGTTTCTTTGTTGTCAGAGCTTAAGAGTGATGGAATGATTCAGTGGGGCCATAGACGCCAAGTTAAATTCTTGGCTAGGCATGTCGAGGATAAGGGTGCAATGATAATATCTAGTAATTGTCTTAAAGATGGTGAAGAATATAATTCTGTGGAAGTGACAAGTGATGAAGAGGAGGATGAAGAAGAGGAGGATGTGAAGGTTGCGGATATGTCACGTGAGTCACGTGAGAGAAATTGCAAGAGAAAGCAACCCGAGACCATTTGTAAAACAATGGTCACGAAGAAGATGCCAAAAAGGGAAAGCAGGGGTGAGATTGTTGTGAGCAAACAGAAGAAGCAAAAAGCAGTTAAAACTATTAATAGATGGTCTGCTGAAAGGTAGTGACAAAAACTAACTTTTAATTCAGAAATTATGTTCATAATTTGTTGTCTTGTTGGTTTAATTAGAAAGGCAATAATGAATTAAATATATACATTCTGTAAAGGTACAACCTTGCTGAGGAGAACATGTTGAGAATAATGAAAGGAAAGAACGCAGTGTTTGGGAACGCCATGTTAAGGCCAGAATTGAGGACTGAAGCGAGGAAGTTGATTGGAGATACTGGTTTGTTGGACCATTTGCTGAAGCATATGGCAGGGAAGGTGGCACCTGGTGGTGAATTGAGGTTTAGAAGGAGACACAATGCTGAAGGGGCAATGGAGTATTGGCTAGAAGATGCTAATTTAGCTGATTTAAGGAGAGATGCAGGAGTCCAAGATCCTTATTGGGTTCCTCCACCTGGGTGGAAACCTGGTGATAACCCTTCTCATGACCCTGCTATCTCCAAAGAGATTAAACAACTCAAGGAGGAGATGGCTAAAATGAAAAGGTAAACAACTTTTCAATTTTCTTTTAAATTTGGTAATCAAGTTTGATGCTTATCTTTTCTCTGGATAAATCGTTTGATGTGTTTGTATATGTAACTTTTATAAGCAGGGACATGGAGGAACTGGCTTCCAAAAAGAATGAAAAAGAGCTAGCAGTAGTGGCCACCCCAATTTCTTCTGTCACTACCCAACAGATCATGGGGAGTCAAATGATGTTAATTCCGCTCAAGGCATGCTTTATAAATTGACCAAATATTGATACCTGAACTATGTTGTCATTCTTTAGACATTTATGTACTTACATCTGCAAATTCATGAGCAAAAATTATTATTCTGCAGGAGATGTACATTGATCTGGTAAATAAGAAGGCCAAGATCGAGGAACAAATCACTGAGGTTGCAGACTCCTTATGTTGGTTGGAGGTATGTAGCCCTATTTAAGTGCTTCTCTGCTGTTATCAATTATAAATAGTTGTAGTAAGTGATAAAAGCGCAGCTCGGTTTTAACTTTCAGTTTCTGTATCAGTCTTTTAACCGTCTTTACGTTACAAAAAAATTGCTCTATTGTAAAGAAAATTTTAGTCGTAGTCACAATTGTTCATTATAATAAGTTTAAATTAGTTGTTATGAATTGTGGTGTCACAATATCGAAATTTTTTAGCTAAATTTATGACTTAACTAAAGATAATTAAAAGTCGTGGCAAATGCAAATCAATCTTATGATGTCTATGCATTTGGATTGCAGGAAGGAATTGAGAAGTTAAAAACAACAGCTGAAGAATCTCACAGGAAAGAATCATTTGAAATAGCAAGTTTATTAATTAGAACAAAAGTTTCAACACCGCCAGCAGGAACCCTAAAAGAGAGAATATATCAATCAACCATACTAGGTGAATCTAAACAGGATCAATGCAAGGGAAAAGGAAAAATAACTCAGATGACAACAGAATCAACAACACTAGCTAAAGAAAAAGCAGCAAAGATTGAAAGGTTAAAGAGTGGTTTCAGGATTTGCAGGCCTCAGGGTACATTCCTGTGGCCAGACATGACTACATCATCTTTTCATCAGGATTCTGCTATTGTCCCCACACCACCTTCTGTCTCCTCCAAGCCAACAACACCAACTCATATCCTCTCAGCCTCTCCTTCTCATCGCCAGAGGTCTCTCACTATGAAACCATTGCCTCAGGAAAAGTATGTCACAGTCACTCCATCCACTGCTATCACTACATCAATACACTCTCTACAAGAGATTCCTCAAAACCATTATGAGAGCAGTGGCATAACTGTTGCTATCACTCCTAGCAAAACCCCTCTAATCAACCTCAATGAACTCCCTAGCAATCCAAATGAGAATGGAAATTTTGGGCCTCACTGTAACACTCTCACCACCTCTTATCCTGTCACTTATCAGAGACGACATCAGCAGATTGTGTCAGCCACTCCTAGTCCTTCCACTCCTTGTGTAAATCCTCTCAAATTCATTTTTCAACACGTGATTCAAAGCTTCTAATATTAGCAATCTGATTTCCCTCTTCATTTTCTTCTGTTTTGTGCAGTTAAATTCACCTGAAGAAGATGATCAGAAGGAAAAGATGGTGTACAGTAAACAGAATACAGGAGCTTCTCGTCTGCCTTTATGTATCTCTGGTGGAAGCAGGAACACGATTGGCTCTAGCTATTCTTAATTCCCATATAAATTACAAATGGGTTAAACATAGAATAATCTTCACCAAGTTTCCTGAGAATCAAAGTCAGTTAAGCTCTATTCTTGTTCTTTTTATTGTAGAACTACAGATTATGAAACCTCAAACTTGTAAGAGATACATTGTTGGGGTCTCTAAGCAAAATATACCAGAGGCAAGAGCACCCATAAACATTGCTAATATATACGATAGAATAATTCGTTCTAATTGCTTTCTCGAGTACAATGACTGGAAATTACAGGTGATTACTAACTGTTCATAAAATCTGCAGAGAATGTGAAGTTTGCAGGCATTTTTTCATTTGTAGAGGCAACAGTTTTAGTGAGTTCGGGACGGTACTGCTCCCTCGTATCATCTGCGTAAAAATGAGCGGTAAAACTGTTACACTAACTTCTCTAGTTAGCTGTTTTTCTTGCAAAAATGCTGCAAATTCTGTAATCTCTGTACATAAAAATTGTTTGTGTTTTACTTTTCAAACGCAAATATAAATTCTACTTCTACTTAAGTTAAACACAATTTCGTCCTCACATTTATCAGTTCTTTTACTATTTATTCAATTGAAATTTTATTTACAGTTTCAATAGAATTAAGTGTGTCATAATTATTTCTGGTTATTTTTATTAAATATTATTATTTATATTATAAATATTATAAAATTTGAATTCACGTTGAATTACAAGAGCTTCTTTAAAACTCGGACAGTGTACACGCCAGACGCATAAACGACCGCCTTATGACATAATAAAGAAAAAAAAAAATCCGAATTTGGGGAAAATTGAAGAAGCTCCTCCTCCATCCAATTTCACTCTCCTAATTTGGTCGCCGCCGCCACCACTTTAGTCCCAACTCACTCTCTCTCTCTTTTCCATGGACACAACAAATCCCCAATTCGAAACCCTTATTTCCCCTAGCGAAACAAACGGGAACACTCTCCAAAACCCTATTCAAAATCCCTTACTTTCTGAAAATGGCCTCACCAACAGCGCCGAAAAGGACTATTCTGGAGGTGAAGAGGAAACTGCCAGTCGTCGACGCAGGCGTTCCCGATGGGACCCGCAGCCCGATTCTAACGATGATTCGGGTACGGGTGGTTCGGGCACCAGAAAGAGGAAGTCACGGTGGCAAGATGATGAACCGAAACCGGTGATTCAACTTCCTGATTTCATGAAGGATTTTACTGGTGGAATTGAATTTGATGCCGAAATACAAGCTTTGAATGCTAGGTTGTTAGAGATTAGTCGTTTGTTGTGTTCCAATGGAGTGTTAGATGATAGGCCTGAAGGAGCTAGATCACCTTCTCCGGAACCCATTTATGGTGTTGATGGAAAGAGGATTAATACTAGAGAGTATAGGGCTAGAGAACGATTGAATAAAGAGCGGCAAGAGATTATTTCCCAGATTATTAAGAAGAACCCTGCCTATAAGCCTCCAACTGATTATAGGCCACCGAAATTGCAGAAGAAGTTGTATATTCCGATGAAGGAGTACCCGGGATATAATTTTATTGGATTGATTATTGGACCACGTGGGAACACTCAGAAGAGAATGGAGAGGGAGACGGGTGCAAAAATTGTGATTCGCGGCAAAGGGTCGGTGAAGGAAGGGAGGTTGCAGCAGAAACGGGATTTGAAGCCGGACCCGTCAGAGAATGAGGATTTGCATGTTTTGGTAGAGGCAGATACGCAGGAGGGCCTGGATGCGGCTGCAGGTATGGTGGAGAAGCTGTTGCAGCCAGTTGATGAGGTTTTGAATGAGCATAAGCGGCAGCAACTTAGGGAGCTTGCCGCATTGAATGGGACAATTAGAGATGAGGAGTACTGTAGACTTTGTGGTGAACAAGGGCATCGGCAGTATGCTTGTCCTTCGAGGACTACTACGTTTAAGAGTGAAGTGCAGTGTAAGATTTGTGGTGATGGTGGACATCCGACTATTGATTGTCCGGTTAAGGGAACCACGGGAAAGAAAATGGATGATGAATATCAGAACTTTTTGGCGGAATTGGGTGGAACAATGCCTGAATCTGCAACCAAGCAAAGTGCCGCTACCTTGGCACTTGGCCCTGGTTCTGGAAGCAATCCACCTTGGGCAAGTAGTAATACAGGAGGTGTTGATAGTCCAAATCGGGCAGGATTAGGAGCAACTGGACTTAAGCCTAGTAAGGAATATGATGATACAAATCTGTATATTGGCTATTTGCCTCCTACTTTGGAGGATGATGGTTTGATTGGCTTGTTTCAACCATTTGGTGATATTGTGATGGCTAAGGTTATAAAGGATCGGGTTACTGGAATGAGCAAAGGTTATGGTTTTGTGAAGTATCGTGATGTGCAAATGGCTAACAATGCAATTGCAAGCATGAACGGCTATCGTCTAGAAGGTCGAACCATTGCTGTGAGAGTTGCCGGCAAGCCTCCTCAGCCCACTGTTCCTCCAGGTCCTCCTGCATCAACTATGCCCACCTATCCTGTGCCGTCTCAAGGTCCTTATCCATCACAGCAGTTCACACCTGGTGGTCCACTTCCAAATGCACAACCTGTCAGTTATGGAGGTGCACCTGCTGGATATACAGGTGCTCCAGTTCCATGGGGACCACCAGTTCTTCCTCCTCCTTATCCTCCCTATGCTCCTCCTCCTCCACCTGGTTCAAGCATGTACCCACCACCACCACCACCTGTGCCAGGTCAACCAATGCCTCCTTATGGTGTGCAATATCCAACTGCGGTGCAACCTGCTCCCTCTGGTGCCCCTAGTCAGACTGTAACTGCCAGTGAAGCTCAACAAAGTTACCCGCCTGGAGTGCAGTCTGAAAACATCTCTTCTGCTCCTCCTGCATCATCAAACATCTATGGGAATTCATTGGCAACGATGCAAGCTAGTGTTCAGCCTGCTTATGCAACTGCTTCACTTGCATACTCAACTTATTACAATGCTGTCCCCCCTCCACCTCCAGGGCCTGCCCCAGCAGCTGATCATGCTCAGAGTTTGAGCAATGTGCCGTGGGCTTCAAACCAGCCTGCACCCCCTGCGGTTTCTTCTGCTGCAGAAAAGACAGCCCATGGTGCAGATGCTGAGTATGAAAAATTTATGGCAGAGATGAAATGATTTTGTTCTCAAGTATTACTTCCTGGTTAAGAGGTAATTTGAAACGCCTTTCATTTGGTTACATTTACCATTATTATGTTTTTGCTCTCTGTCTATATGCTCAGGTCAGCTTTGCACACTTGTCTTGGCTGTGCACAGTGGAGATTGAATCAAGATGCAAGTTCTTCTATAAGAATGGATTGCATAAATCTCTTTATTGAAGAAACTTCTAAATTATATTAACAACAATAACAATAGTGAGATAATAATTCTAATAGTAATTATTGATGTCAATAAATGTTTATTTTTTCTAGATCATGTTGATTTGAAAACGGCGTTTTATAAATAGCTAGTATCAGCATAACAGATTTAGTTTGTTTATGTTGATAGTTATGGTAACTAGTGCCAAATTCCTATTGTTCTGGGAAGGAGCCAATAAAATTTGTAAGTATATAGTCTTACCATGCATACTTTGTGGAACTCTTCATGAGTGATGTGAACATCCTTGACTTTATTTGGTATGATACTGCAAGACATGCAGCTGATTGATGGCATGATGCTTGCTCTACTTTTTATTAACAATTTTCATGTCTATATTTGCGGAAAGGATATTTTAGTTTGGCCTCTTATTTTATTTAATATTTAATTAGATGCTTCTAATAGATATTGTTTGACACTAACTCATTGTTGCTTTTCTCTTATGATTTTGTATAATATCTCTTAACCTGTTTCCTTTACCATTATTGCATAATTTACAGGACTGATGTTTGTTGGAGCAACCTCATTTCTTTCCTCTTGCCATGACTTTGTTGGAAGTTTGGGACTCACATCTTTTAACCTTGCTGTACTGTTATGACATTTGCA
>CANYCX010292307.1:0-17267 GCA_948193385.1 Breynia disticha f. nivosa
GAAAAATAATTTTTATCATTTTATTTGTTTTATTTTTCCCTCTCATTTTCATATCAACCTTATATCAACCATTTTATTTATTTTTAACTATTATTTATTCACATTAACTCATCTATTATCGATTATTTTAAACGAAAAATTTCGGAATGTTACACCACATGCAAGAAATTTCAATCCACACTCAATCAACAATTGATTTCATTATCATAATTCTCTACTCATCATTACTCAATTCATCCCTTACATTTTCATAATGTATTGCCATCAATGATATGCATACAATCACTGTAAAAATCACGCACATCATAATTACATTCAATCAATCATCACAAGCCAAGTACCATAGTACTCATTTTACGCACAATCAATCACTTCATTTCAACATACGACCAACACACGAGTCATTTATACACAATGTTTTACCATTATAACAAATGTAGCATTAATCATGTATGTTTAACCATATAGATGCAGGCCATACTAAGGTAAGTGTGTTTTGATGCACTTACCTCAAATCCCACAATGTCGGCGCACGACTCAACTCCAATCTGAATCCCAAACAATGTTTCCTATAAGATTTTTACCACATTTTTCCACATTAAATACAATTTCATATTTAATATTTCCACTCAACATTAACAAAAACCCCCAATTTACTCAAAACCCTAAAATCCCAATCTCTTCCAAAAATGCAATTTCTCACTCCATTAACAATATATTACACAAAAACACCCATCTTTCCAACCCGAGGCTCAAAACCCTAAATACAACAAGTATAAATTTAGGGATTACCTTTCTCTTTCATCAAAAATCACCCATTAATCCGTTCCTTAGACTAAGAGTCACTCAATCTTCATTTCTAGGGTTGGATTTGGTATTTTTAAAATTTGGAACAAATAGGCTAGGAAAGGTATAGAAGTCGGGTAGCTCTTTTAGGGTTTTTGGCTCCTTCCCTCAAGTGTTCACACATTTTCTGTTTTTAAACCCCGACAGGTCAAAACAGTATTCTAAACAGTTTGCACAAAATGTTTGCCTACCCATTTCCCTCTCCTGTCAGCACGATATTCTTTTTTTGTCCGTATTTAAAACGGTTTGGAGAACGGTTTAGGCAAACCATTTCCTAGGCCGTTTGCCACTATTAATTTTACAATTTCCACAAAATTTAGGTTATATTTTTTCAAGGCGTTACAATAAGTGCTCCGGATAAAAGTGAAGTTTCATAATAAATTAAGAAGGTTAAAGGAAGATCACTAAATAATTAACTGAGTGTGTTAATTAATGATTGACTTATACTCTAGATAGTTAGGTAGAGGTAAGACGTACATATTCACTAATATACTCATCCCATCTCTCTTTCTTTGTTTATCATTGTGAATGTAACATAATAGCAGAAAGTTCCATATACGTGGTCAGCAGTGCAAAAATGGGAATTTTGTAAAATATTCAGGGCTTTGTAATTCATACATGCCTGCAAAAGATTTTATTCATCTGCTTCCCCATTTTCATGCACTGAAATGTGAAATAAAAATTTAGTGATTAAATAAAAGTGTGTTAGATTTCTATGTTTATTTTCCAGGTAATGGATGATGTAATAATAAATTAAAAAACTTATATGCAGATTTTGTTATTAATAATAATTGGAGATACATGGGAAATAAAATTAGGCGTCACAATCACATTTTGTTTTTGACTCTTCCATGTTACTAAATTACCAGCAACGAATGTGCAGTACCTTGTAGTTGATCTTACATGAATGAGAGATCCTGCATGGTCAGTGCCAGTGTACACATTTTTGTTTCTTCTAAATAAGATTCCCATACCTAGGTTTCCCTTTGGGTAGTGACATACCTAGGTTCCCCTTTAAGTAGTGAAGAACTCACCGACTAATTACACTCGGTGAATACGCAATATTAGGTCGTGTATGGGCAAGATATATAATCTACCAACCAATCTCTAGTAAATCCTTTTATCCACCTTAAGTTCTTTAGTTTATATTAATTCGTGATTTGAATCCATTGGAGTAGAGACTGGTTTGCATCCATTTTTCCCTTTCTTTATTAACAAATCAATTACAAATTTTTATTGAGAAATAAAATCTTTTGTAAAGAGCCACTTCAATGCCAAGAAAGTCTTTTAAAATTCCCAATTCTTTTATTTCAAACTCTTTCACTAGGTTCTTTTCCAATTTGCCTTTTTCCTTTTCATCATTTATAGTTACCATGATATTAACAACATAGATAAGAAGAATAATTATTTCAGCTATAACTAAATGTTTGATGAAGAGTGTATAGTCCCTTTGACTTTCTTTATATCTTAAATCCTTCATGACTTTTGCAAATCTTCCAAATCATGCTCTAGGTGATTGATTTAATCCATAGAGAGCCTTTTTTAATTTTCAAACCTTGTTTTTGAGTCCCCTAAGAATCCAGGTGGGATACTCATGTATATTTCTTCATCCAAATCTTTGTGTAGAAATGCATTCTTCACATCATACTAAACTAGATTCTAATTAAAATGAACTACCAAGGATAATAAAATCCTTAGTGTATTCATCTAAGCAACTGTAGCAAAGGTCTCCATGTAGTCAACTCCATATGTTTGAGTATAACCCTTAGCCACAATCATGCTTTGTACCTTTTAAAAGAGCCATTTGCTTTATATTTTAATGTAAAGATCCAATTACATTCTACTATATTTTTTCTTTCCAATTTCTCCATAATTTCCATTGTTCCATTTTTCTCCAGTGTATTCATTTCTTCTAATATTATAGTTGCCCTTAATTCTCCTTTTATTATTGCCTCAATCACAGTATGAGGGATGTGATAGTGTTTAGACTCTTAATGAATTTTTTGGTAGTTAGGTGACAAGTGTTTAAGTGAGGCATAGTGGGATAATGGGTAAAGTGGTCGGTTGGTACATGTCTGAGTGCCTTTTATTATTGCAATAGGAAGGAATATGTCACTTTAAGTTTAATGGTTGTTTCGGGTGTAGTGGGTGTTTTTATGGAGATTTCATCTTTTTTATCATACAATGGAAGGTCAGAATTTATCATGATTTCATTTCCAAGACTTGGGGAAGATTCTTGAGTTTCCTTATGGTGCAAAAAAACCTTCCTCTTGGAATACATATATGTCGGTTTTTTTGAAAATATTTGGGCAACAATGGATGGACTCAATGTACTTGATTTTGACGGACTTAGACTTAAAGACTGCAATGTAGGTTATCTCCAAGGAAGCTTAAGTTCAATTGGTGGCTCAAAAATGCTTTCCTAGGATAGTGAATTCTCCCCTCAATAGAGGATTCGAAATAAAGTGATTTTTTCAAAGAATGTACATCAGCAAAAACATAAAATTTTCTGGGGTAAAGATTTTAGCATTTGTAGCCTTTTTTGGGTAGATGAATAACCTAATAAGACACATTTGATTTCTCTAGGGTCAAGCTTGCTTCTATTCTATCCATGAATATGAATAAAGGCAGTGCATCTAAATACCCGTGGAGTAAGTCCATTGAAAGTTCTAAAATGAGAGTACAAATTATTAAGAAACTCCATAAGACTTTTGTTATATAATACTCAAGATGGAATTCAATTTATCAAGAATGTGGCATTGAGAACTGCTTCTCCACAATAGATTTTAGGTACATTTTCATGGAATATTAAAGCTCGAGTGGTGTTGAGTAAGTGGCCATTTTTCCTTTCGACTACTCCATTTATTTAAGGTGTGTAAAAACATGAGTAGGCATGGATAATACCTTGAGATTGAAAGTAAGATGATTGAATTTGGTTGAAGTAATATTTGGCATTGTCTGTTCAAAAGCTTTTTATTTTTACCCCAAACTGATTTTGGATGATAGACTGAAAATTAGGTACAATAGTGATAAAATTAGACTTTTGTTTTAGAAGAAAAAGCCATGTGACATTAGTGCAATCATCAATAAAGGTTATAAAATAACAAGCTCTTAAAACATTGGGTATGGTAGATGATCCCCATATGTCACTATGAATAAGATGCAAAGGATAAGAACTTCTTTTATTACTAATTGGAAAAGGAACATGAGAATGTTTTGCCAATCCATTGACATCACAATGAAACCATATTATGTCAATTCTTTGAAATAAACGAGAAAACATGACTTTTAGGACTCTAAAAGATGGATAAACAAGACAAAAGTGATGCAACCAAATTGTACTATAAAAGATGGATAATACCACCTTCTTTGATAAGTCATGTTGTCCTGGTGGCATCTCATCGTAGGATATCCCCTACCGCCCATGGGTCACGAACGGTGCTATAGGCCCTACCTGTGGGTGTCTATGGGCTGGCCCTTCAAACGGAGTTCTGTGGTAATAAGTCCATTGGTACCCCCATGACTCACGCGTTGAATCCCCGGCCTGTGGAACTTGGGCCCTGCCGATTTCCTGGGGTTGAGCTTCCCCTTCAAACCATTTTTTTTAAAAAAAAAAATAAGCTGTCTCATTGAGATTAGGGCAGGTTTCACATTTTTGCAGCAAAAAAAAGGCACAAAAAGGGTCTTTTGAGGCTTTCTTTCATCTTTTAATGGAAAAAGGGATTCCAAGGCTTTTTCATGAATTGATGTGCAATGATATATCAAACATTTGTTGATTTATGGTTCTATAAGATTTGTTTGAATTCTAAATTGGATCACATTACATTTCCTTTAAAAAATTAGAGCATCAATTTGTTTCTTAAACTAGATACTTGCGAGGAAAAGTAACTGGAATTGTTCATTTGAAGGAAGTATATTGTTCAGATTGGTTTAGGGTTGACAACGTACTGATTAAGTTGTGCCACTCATATTTGGGTGCAAAATATATGGAGAGTGTCGTCACCCCACTATTAGCTCCATGGCAAACATGCAACGCATTACTTCTTAAAGGGTAAATAAATTAAAGAAAAGGGGTAAAAGAGCTCAATGATGCCTATAAATTCTTAAGCACACCCCTCGACTGTGAAACACCCTAGCAAGAAAGTTGGAGGCATTCTTGAAGGAAATGATTGTTCACTCCCCCTCAAAGGCTTCCGTTCTGCCGAGCTTAACGTCCCAGGATGGGGGTAGCGGGTGCGAACAAGCTTTTATCTTTGCTTACACAAAGCTCACCCTCTACCATTTCAGAGTAGGCAATATCAACACTATATGGATAGGTAAAACAAGCTACAAAACTTAGCTTGCTGATTTCTAGCATTTTTCTTTTATATTGGTTGTCTCTAAGAATCTAAATTTGAGTCCTTTCTCACACTTCTCCTTTTCCCTTTGATTACTGTTGATATGTCCGTGCATATTTCTTCTATCTTCTTGATGTATGCAAAAATCTGTAATGGAGAGAGAGAAAAAAGTTGATTGTGATTGAAAAGTGGCTTTATTAAGGGGAGGAGGAAGTTCTGGAGTTGGCTTTGAGATGTCTGGTAAACATGGTGCTGGCTACTTTTATGCAAACAAAAGGTTTCCATCTGAGTTGCTTACCAGACTCATAAAATTATTTTGATCTTGCAGGATATTTCTCTTCCACTCTTCTTGTTTTCGTGAAACATGCTAGATGCCCTTGGAACTCTTCCTCAACGAAAGCCTCAAAAAAAAAAAACTTCTGCTGGTGAGTTGTGTGATATTGAATAAACAGTCCACTAGGTTTCAAGAAATTCCGATCCAACCAAACTTGTAAAGTAATGCATTGCAACTTTTTCGTAAAATCAAGCACACAAACAGAGTAAAATTCTCTCTTGGCCTGCACATAGCTTACTATGAACATTATTCATTATCTCTGTCGTCACTGCCAGCCAGGATCAACTAACACACTAAATTACCTACACTAATTAGCAAAGATTTCCGGATAATCAAACGAAAAGTTTATATCAAAATTTACATTTTCTATTGAAATATCTAGATCAGCCATTGGAGAGCTGGTGACCGAAGTTGTAGCTGAGATTAGCTCCGTCAGTTCCGATTCTGCTGTATGGAGGTCGAGGCCTAATCCGAAGTTGTTGGGGTCACATGGTGACATTGAGAAATAATTGGAGTCAGACGTTGCAGGGGATATAAATGGTGGAGAAAGGGTTGCCAAGAAATTATTTTCCATCATAGTATTGAAGCCAAATTTGAAGGAAGACGAGGGGAAAATCTCATCTCTAGTTTTGTCAAACTCCAAACCCTCAGTTTTAAGCTTAAGGTCTTCCCCAAAGTTGGAAACAATATTGGTGTGTGATGGTTTTGGGTTTTGTTTTTGGGGCTGTTGATGAAGATGTTGGTTATTGCTGGAACGGGATGCCTGAATACACGTATGCCTTCCTCTGTAGGTGACCTCAAACAGAGATGGGTCGCTGTCTGATTTTTGGACTTGCTTAGTGGCGAGACAGCCTTGGGAATGACGGTGCGTGCATCTATAGTAACCCCTGGAGTTGAATAATTCAAGATGTTAAACTCCAAACCAAGTTTAAGTCCACGAAATTAAAACATACGAAAGTTACTTTGGTCCCATATTACGGTTTTGGCTTTTATCCAAAGTGTGTGCTGAATAAAAAATTCAGCTAAATCAATGGGTACATATATAAATAAAAATAAATAGATGACAAAATGGCATGACTTGGAAGAAGCGATGCGCAACCATAGTTGCAATGCAAATCACATGCTCTAATAAAGAGACCATTGTGAATTTGGATTGAAATCATATGCGAGTGCAGTGCAGTGCAGTGCAGTGAACATAGTCAAGAACCAGACACGTCCAAACCACAAAGCTTATCTCATCACATATGCACTTAATTATTATGGCTACTGTCTGTCTGTGTATATTAGTTTGGCCACCACACTGCTTAATAAAAACTCTGCATGCTCTTTCGTAATGCCCGGATATGCATTATGGCCTTTTCTCGCTATGACAATCTAACTTCAATCACCCAGAGATTGTACGGACAAAACTGACATGACTCCAAACACACAATTTTTTTTGGGATCTGTCAATTTTATATTAATATGAAAATAATAGATTAGTCTTTTTTTTTCTCGAATAGAAAGTCGTTCACCTTGGATAATTAGCTCCAAGAATATCTTTCTGTCCGTACTTTCTCCAGCTATAACCATCACCAAGTGGCCCTTCTAAACCAGACTCTGAACAAAGCTTCACTCGTTCCGTCCATGTTGGTTGTGTTTTTCTGCAACATATAATTAAATAAGTTCAATTATATTTCAGCTGACAACGCAACAAAAATGCTTTAACTTTTATTAGTTACCTCTTCTTGAGCGCATTCCGATCCTCATAATCTTGATCAGAGACGTCACTTGTTGGACTAGAATTGGAAAATGTTGAATGATTTGATGATTCAAAAAAGGGTTTAACATCGGCCACAATAGTAGAGTTGAGCATTGAAAGAGCGTTCTCATAAGAGTGAAGTATCTTCTCAATAAAAAATTGACGGGCTTCGAGAGGTGATGTAGGTTTGAGATGGTGCTTAAGCTGCTTCGCTAGCTCTTTCCCTTGCTTCAACTCATTAAGGAGTGTGATTTGTTCCCAATCCATGGCCTTTTCCATTGTTTTCAAACGAGGACCAATTTTTTGTTTTACCAAGTTAATTAGCTAACTTGAGAAATGACACACACAGCGGCTAGGAAAATAGCTGTTAGGAAAATGAAGTGTATAACAAGTTAAATCTAGGAACTTCAAGATCAACGATAAACATGGACATGAAACGAAAAAGGATGAAAAATGGCAAGGGAGTTTGAGACAAATGTGACAAGTGTTGGATGGAGGTGATGAGAAGATAGATGTAAGAGGAAAGAAGAAATGAAGGATTTAAGTTAATGAGGAAGTTGTGAGGAAGGAGGGAAGATATAAGAGAGGAAAAGGAGAGAAAAAATTGACTGGAAAGAAAGAAAATGAAGTGAGGATGCATGGGACCAACCAGCAGGTACGCGTTCATATAGAGGTGTGGTTGTCGTAGTGAGTAAGGAGAGAAAATTCGGCTTGACCATTTCAAACGCTAAGAATTCATACGTAATACAAACAAAACAATAAGTAACAACGCGGAAAAAGGTTTGAAGATTCTTGGAGGTCACCATTGCATTCCATTGCATTGCATGTTCTTCTCAGTACTATTATGAATAATCCTGCAGAATTATATTAATGACTATAAAGAAATGCATTTGAGTTATGATATTGATGACTCATGAAGTTGATGTCAAGCTTACGCCAATCTGGATATATATATATATATATATATATATATATATAGTTTTTAGAGATGTACACTGTCCATCCATCTGCACCCTTATTTACTTTGCCTTACTGATATTTTTTTTTCAAACAGATGACAACAACCTACAGGAAGGATATATATTTGTGGTCAGCTATTTTATTGAAGTCTGCATAGCAAATAATCCTCCTCAGCAAAAGAAAACCATTGCGTGGCTTTCATCGAGCAAGTCCCTGTTTGGTTTAATTTGCTCATGCAATTCCAGACATAATTTGGGACTAAAGTCGTTAAATTTTTTACTAAATTCCTATTATGAAAAAGGAAATGTCAATAAAAAAATCTTTGCCATTATGAACCAAGCGGTAAGGAAGTGAACAAGTGACTTTTGGCCAAGTACGATAAAAAAACAAGCTTCATTGAGCATTTAACCTCCAAGTTGCGTATCATTATAATGAATTTAACAACCAAACCAAAACCCTAAGTTGATACTATTAACAACCAAACCAAATACCCTTCGTTCAACGATAACCAGAATAGAGTAACGTACGTTAAATGACATGACATGAGTTATTAATTTCAAAATTTTTTATTTTAGATAAGAAAATGGACAGCAAATCAATCTCTCCCATTGGTTTTGATTACTAATTCAAAAACTTTTGATTTTCAAGGGTAATTATGAATAATTAGTGAACCCCATTGCGCATTACGATGAAGTTTCTGATTTTATCACAAGAAAGAAAGACAAGAGGTTAAGAGAGTAAAAGAATTATTATTTGTATTTTTTATAAATTAGACTACCATAGATTCTACATGAACAGAATTTTAAATAATGAAATATTAGAAATTCAAAGGCTTGTTTTGGTATGAACAACTCAGATTTCCTCTTCATAACCTGAAACCACAGTGCGAGTTTTATGAAGAAAGCATTACCAACACAATTACAACTTGAAGAAAAAAAGAGGTAATCTTTCATCTTATCTTGACGATGGAATTGTTTCAATAAGTCAACTTTGGTTTAAAAAGTTGATAAAAAAGATAACTAGTACAACTTAAACTGAACTTTTGAATCATACCAAAATCCCTACTACACCGTGGGGAAGAAAATCCCTTATAACAACATTAAGACCTATTCTAAACCTGGGAACTTCTACATTAGTGGAGTTACAGAAGGGTGTTCTGAGAGGTCTACCCAAAATTCCTTATAAATCGCCAAGTCTGTCACCTGCTTTGCTTTCTCAGCCTATCTTTGTAAACAGGGCAGGTTGGAACATGACTAGTGTACAGACACAAGCCAGCTTGAACGTCGACCTTCTTCATGGTCAAATCCAGACATCTTCATTATGTCCAAATCGGATTCTCCATCACAGATGATGTGCCAAAGTATTTGCCGGGTCATCTGAGGGGTTCCCTTTAAAACTCTCCCTCCAACAATCCCAGCCTGATTCAAAGGGAAGTCCTCTTCCTTCAATTGTAATCCAGTTAGGACACTGATCATGCAAAACAAAAAAAAATCATGGTCCCCGGCTTGATAATAGGGAACCAAGAGCCTCGTAAAACAACGACCTGGAAGAACGTTGCAAACTAGACAATGCAAGAAGTCATACTTTTACCATATTGCAGATATGATGCGACTCAGTCACAAACACACAGCATGCTCTGAGCACTCCAGAAGAGACTGAGCAACTGAAGCGCAGAGAATCAACATTATGCACTTCCTCCGCCTACCTTTTGTGGTGGGGCGAAGAAGGTTGATCTGGTGAAGACCGCTGAGTTGAGCTTCCATGAAATCTTTGATCTTCAAACACCCCTGGTCGACTTCCCACGTTTAGACGAGGCATTTCATTAGCACCAAAGAAACCAGCAGGACCAAGAGACCCAAACTCAAGCTCTGTTGGAGAACCATAACCAACATTGTTATCACACGGATAAAACATGACTACAGGGTCAAGGTTAGGTCCATTTGAAGTTACTCCACCGGGATTCATGGATTGAAGTGGATACATGCCATACGCTACATTGGCAGAACCACTCTGTGCTGAACTCGAGCGACTTGGACCATTCTGAGATTGGTGGGAGGGAAAAGCATCATGTCTATGCGAGCTCCATGGTCTCTCCGTTCGGTTCTCGCTTGCTGCCAACCGATCTAACCTTGAGCTTGACTTTTCAACTTGGCTGCGACTATGGGTACGCCCAGCAGCTCGGGACTTTGTATTACTACTCGACTCTCTATCGCCATGATGATCATTTCTATCATAGACGTAGTTTCCCTTTCTGGTGTTTGATAAATGACGATCCCGAACAGAAACCTTCTGAATTAAATTACAGAAAATTGTGAAAATTTCAATAAATGATGATGAAAAAACATAAAATCACCGAGTAAACGATGCTCTGTAAATTCCTGCCGCTTGATCGAAACAAGCAAAACCAGCGCAATTTACTTGCTCCTTAAAAGACAAAAGAAAAATATGCTAATGTGTAATTTTTATAACCTAGAAACACTGCAGCTACTTAATAAACAAATGTGCTGAACCAACGGAAAATAATGCTAACAAACTCTCCAGTATCCACATACAAAAACGAAATTTAATTCCTCAGCCAACTAACACTGCAGTATTTAACTACTGTATACAATAATAATTGGAATAATGCGAACCATCTCTTTATAGCCCACTGATGAAAACAAAGCGTTAATGTATAATATTTAAACTTACAAACACTGCAGTTTACTTAAGCCAATGTGCCCAATCAACTGAAGTATAAGAATACCATGATAGGAGACCAACATACTGCACCCAAATTATTTGGTTTTTGGCAAGAAACAAGCAAAAAAGAGACTCCTATTCTGTGTGTAAAAGCAAGCATATGCCCAGAAGTGTATGCATGTAAAGATCAAACACATAAGACCACATAAGAATTAGCTAGGCAAGAACAGAAATCTTACAGGGTTTGGAAGGTAAGTTCCAGTCCCACCTCGATATCTTGGCATCTCATCCATATAATGTTGGTAAACACTGGTAGGTCTATTAGATACAGACTGTAGAGGAGCAAAAGGAACAAGACGAGGATCGTAACTCATGAGCTGAGTAAAAAGATTCATGTTGGTTGAAGGTCTTCCTGGACCATCCCAAGGAAAACGGCCCTGTAAATACATAGGAGGCACCATAACTGGTGAATGATAAGCTAAAGGAGTAGGATAGTGATTGTTCTGGCAAAATCGTCCATATTGTAAATTCTGCCAGTGACTGGCAAAATCACCATTAAGAATATCAGATTTATGCTCCATTGGCTCTACACCAGCTGCTCTTTGCATAGAATGATGTGCAATCCCCTCAAGTTGATCATGTCCTTCAGATGAATCAAGGTTCTGACTGGAGTCACTGTAATCCAAGCCCTCCTCACCATTGAATTGGCTAGTTGAAGCATCAGAGCTTCCCATCTCGGGCGAAAAATTGTAAAATGGAACCATTGTGACAAATGGCACAGGTGGCCCTGTAGGATAAAATGCAAGGACCCCCGGATTATCAGTGGATCTTTGCCTGGAACCAGGACCTAACAGAACTGGACCAAAAGGCATTAAGGACTCCGACCCACTACTATGTGTAGGTTCAAATCCAGGTATTTGGTGAGGTGGAACATGCAAAGAAGCTGCAGCTTGAGAACCAATGTTTCGTTCAATCGTTTCAAGACCCACATCCGATGTCGCATTCCACTCTTTGTTATCATCATCTGCCTGGTTGGATGAGTGATCAGAGACACCTTTTCCTTTCCCATATACAGCAGGCTGTGTGGAGGGAGTAGCAGTTTTCCTTCCTCTTTTTTCCCTCATTGGCTTTGACACCTTTGCAGATGATCCTTCCCATGAGCTCTCAGAAGAAGTTCTACTTTTTAATGAACCACCATGCACAGGAGGAAAAGACCTTGAATTGACAACTCTATCATCAAAGTGAAGTTCATTACCTCGACTCCCTTCGTGAGAAAAGGTATCTGACTGATCTTCCCTTGCTGAACCTCGGGATTCCTTGCCAAGCTTCTGGTGAACTCTTGAGGATGGATAAACAGAGTTATAACTAGCCGAAGTAGACTGCTGTTTGTCATCCGATTGATGTGATTCAAAGCTTCCATTATCGTTATCAAGCCCAAAAGAGGAGCCCCTCTCATGCTCATGCCAAAAATCTTGATCAGCCTCTCCTTGGTTCATTTCCAAGGAACTAAAGTTTTCATGAACAGCAACCGAGTCTTCTGGGTTTGAAGTCAATCCCATGCCTTGGAAATACTGAGCCAACGGTGAAGAAACAAAACCAGGAGGAAACTGTACATTTGTTCCCCAAGCTGCATCCACCAAGGGAAAACTGGAAGGTACAACTCCACCCAAATGTCTTTGATCATACCCCATTGAAGCCAAAACGGAAGGGGAGAAAGGAAGAACGTGACTTGATGCTAAACTCAGTGGAACATGAACTTGTCCATTAAAACCAATACCTGCTGAAGCTACAGCTGAGTTCTCATAATCTTGCTGTTCTTGATGCATTCCTTGCGTTCCCACGTGAGAGACAAACTCCTCACTCAAGGTAGCCATGTTCACATCATCATGGAAACTATTTGAAATGCTATTTGAATTAACAGAAATATCAGGGACTTGGCGAGATGAGGAACACCTAACAGGTGAAGGCTCAACATTTGAAGATCTAATACCATGACTTGAAAAATTATCAGAATCTTGATTTTTCCTTCCACTGTCAAGCTTAGCAGAATTCTGGCCTTTTCCACTTTGTGCAATTCTACCACGTCTTCCTTGAGACGTGACTTCACCATAGGTCTCAGTAAGTTCAGGACTCGAGTGTGTTCTTGCAAATAAATACCTTCCCTGTAGATCACCAACTAAGTTATCAAGTTTAGAGCTTCGCTGACTTTTATCAGTGCGGGTCCCCTGATTTATACCAATTTCTTTCCTTGTCTGATCAAAAAGCCTCATGCTACTTGAATTAACATAGGTCTTTTCACTTGTACGAAAGCCTGTTTGAACTTCACTACTTCTAGACATGCTTTCTGCTGAAAAATTACCATGCTGGGAGGGGATGATATGTGAACTGCGTAACATTTCAACTCGATCGTCACTGTCCGTGGTTTGGTTAATTGAACTGCCACTGACATTCTCAGACCCGTGTGAACTGTCCGGATCAGACAAACTCAAGCGCCACAACTCATTCCTTGGCGCATCAGGACGATGACCATTGCCATGTCTCTCCCAGGTGTTCATGAAAAACTGGTTCAACTCAAAATAGAGATCTTCTTTGGGGCAATCAAGCAATCTAGCCAGCTTTTTAGCTCCAAATGCAAATGCACTCCGTATCCTAAAGAAATTGCCTGGAAAGTTTCACAGAATGTGACCAAAAAACAAAGGGGTCAATTTTTTTTCCAAACATAGTAATGGTTAGAGAACATTGCACCAACAAAAATACATCAGAGGTGTTGCGAGGAATGAAAAAAATACTAAAAACTATAAACTGATTCATGCAAAGCCTGGAGATTAAAATATAAGAGGTGTCAATACCTTTACTTACACTACGTCCAAGATTGTTGTTCACGCGCAAAGGATCGATAACATTGAAATGTTTAGAGACAAAATGCTGCACTTGATTTTCTTGACCAGTCGGCAGAACAGCATATACTGTACTACATGCCTGGAGAAACAATTTGCTAAGTAGTATATCGCCACCATCTTTTCTTGGCGGATGGGCTGCAGCATTTCAGTAAACTCGGTGATGCAAGGAAGCTAGAAACATTTACAATGAAATATCACATGCTAAATAATTTAAATTGCAGGCAAACAACTGTATATACCTGTTACATCTGGAAGTGTATTAATGGGTACTGGACCCCAAAGGCTGACACAATAGTTATCCCAGTCGAATTTACTGAAAAACTCCAGGAAACGATAGAGAACCTAGACATTGAAAGTTGTGGAATTAGAAAAACCAAACAATAGGAATAAATCAAAACTAGAGAGCTGGAAAACAGAAGCTACCTCGAGAGGTCCAAGAAAAGAATTGTTGAAAACATGAAATATGTAAAGAACCAAGGTTTCTAGGGCATAAGTTGAGATCAATCCATGGTGAGCACCAAGTATACGGCTCTCGTAATAACACCAGGCCTTTATCAATATAATGCTCCTTTTGAATAAATGACTATGATTAATCAGATTATCAACCTGCAGAGACAATCGCTTGTTGATGACAATTGATAGAGAAACATATCTTATGCTGTGTTGCAAATTATGAGATGGATACTGCAAAAACAAAATCCTAAAATACAACACAAACCTCCTCAAGGAAACAAAGTGTACATAGCCCACCTAGCTGGTTAAAAGATATATCAACCACAATATTCTCTACAAGACACTTTATTATCTTCACCTGCATCAGTATCCAGAACAATGTTAATGTCAAGAACGGCAAGATAATTATTCACTAAAAAAGACATATGACTAAGGATGTGTGAAAAAGAACGGCAAGAAAACAGAATATTTTCGGGAATGAAAGAAATTTATTTAAAACAAAAGAAAAATTATAGTAAAAAATTATTTAAGACATCATGCTCAACTTTAACACACTCAAAAGAAGGTTAAAATACAGCCACATTCAATTGCAACATACTCAAATGGTCATCATACCCTATAAAAAAGGTTTAAATTTCCATTAACAGTATTGGCAACAAGGCTACAGCAGCATAGTAACAGTTCCAAGAATAAATATGGTTCGTAAGTCTCCAATTCTCAATGTTGATTAAGACAAACATGAGTTACATACTTACATTTCCTCCTAAACCCCAACAACCCACACCCAAAACCAAAAACAAAAAAAGATTAGCGAAAGGCAAAAAATGCCCTTCCATCTGTTTGAGAAAACAATAGTAGGGCCTACCTCTGCCTGAATGTACTGAACCTCTTTCACGTGGAATTCCGCATTCTCATTCTTTTCTTCATTCTCCAGCATATCCCGAACCTGATGAGCCCATGACTCTTTCAAGTTTTGGTTTTTACTAAATGCTGTTAAATCAATGTCCCCATCTGGCAAGTAAGTCTTCAAAGGTACAGACCCAAACTTGAAGACCTATAGGTTGCAAAAACAACAATTAAATGATAACCGCCAAAAAAAAAAAAGAACAACACAAAATAGCACTTTCAAGGAGACCAATGGATAGCTTTATTGCATAAACAACAATTTCTCAAACATAACCACTCGTCAGTTTGAATCAAACGCTCTTCGCATTCCTAAACTAGATTCGTATAATTGTCCTTAAAGATACACGAACTTAAAACTATCGAGAGGGAAGAAACAGTTAATGCTGTAATCTTCGAGCTGGGTGACCACGGTTATATTAATATATAAACTAAGAACTTTAATCAATGTCAAGAAAACAAAGTCTCTGCTACCGAAATCTCTAAACCGACAACGGCATGAACATCCAAAAAAAAAAAGAAACCTAATGAAATAAAAGGAAAAGCAGAAAACAAAAAGAGAAAGCAAGTTAAAATATGAACCTGGCAAGGAAAGCACTTGAGAATGAGTCTGTGCACATAATCAGCGACAGCGGAGCGGCGGTCCTCGGAAGCCTGGTTGGGCTGAATGCAAGCAATGAGTTTAGCAGTTCTCTCCTCGGCTTCGGCCCAGCGCTCTTTATCGAGGTGAGAGATCACTGATGCACCCTCATTTCCCACTAACCCATTCAGCAATAACCCTGTTGGTGGTGTCCGCGACTCGGACCACCCTTCATCCTCTCCCATATATCTCTTTGTACTTCCCTTTCTTAAATTCCTATACCCACTCAATACATCCACGCATTCATTTCTAAACTTGAGCAAATCACAATAATGGGTAATTTCCACTCACAAAAAAATAAAAGATTAGTTTTTGTTATAGTATTTAACAGAAACCCTAGATAGGGGAAAATTTGGGGAAATTAAAAACCCTAAGAAATCAAAGTGTTGGTGGGGGAATCAAACGTAAAGTAATAGAAACGTAAAGTATTGGGTGTAGACAGGAAAAATGAAGTAGGTATTGGGGGGCTGAGGAGATAAATGGAGAGGGAGGAATGGATGAATAAGTAAGAAGTAATAGTGTTGAATAGGGCGGAGATAAAATGAAGGTGGGTGGGGTGGGGTGGTGTAGTGTGGTGTGGTTTGGTTGTGGAAGAGAAAGGGAGGGTGTTTGTGTTTGGTTACGGCAATTGGTGTTTTTGTGTGGAGGGCAGGGACAATTTTGCGTATTGTCTTTTTTTTTTACATTCCAGCTGGGGGGTTTTGGTTTTTCATTTCTTTTCTACCAAAAATTTGAATTTTATTCATAGATTAAATGATGAAAGAATATTATTTCGAAAAAACTGATGAAAGCATATGAGAAAGGGGAAAGAAATAGATTTAAAGGAGTTATGGAGAAAAGTGTATAATTTTTTTTATAAAACATATTTGTTTGTTTTAAATTATAAAATTAAATTATAAAATTGTGTAAGATGATGAATTTGAACAAATGTCACACAACTCATCTAGTACTTTCAATTTTGCATAAATAACACCTAATTTAAATATGTCTCTTAAATATTATTTTTTTCAAAACTTATTCCTATATTAGTATATATAAAAATATAAATTAGAAATCAATTCAAGCCTATATCTCTGAACTAGGGGTGAGCAAAAAAAATCAAACCGACCAATTCAAACCAAAATCGAACCGAACCAACCCGATTTTAGCAATTTTTTAACAATTTGGTTTGGTGTCGGTTTGGAATTTTTCCAATCCAACTGGTTCAATTCGGTTCTGTGACACCCAAAATTAAAACCAATATTTTCTAAATACTAAACAATAATACCGATTTTAATTTCAAATGTCAAAAATATAAAAATTGTTTGTTCAAACTTGCCAATCAAATTTCAATATAAACATAGATATAGAAAAGAGTTACTAATTAATACAATATGAATTGTAAAAATAAATACACTTCTTTTAAAGCCTCTTTTCCAAAATATCCATATTTATGAAAATACGTGCTCGAATCCTCCTCGCGATAATCCTG